>CM022773.1:1363600-1388600 GCA_012411365.1 Ameiurus melas | reverse complement strand
TGGAGACAGACGCTCTTTTCCTGCTCTGTTCGTTATTTGGCCCGACCCTGGTTTGGGTTTCCGCAGAAGTTTTTGGAGTCTGTTCTGTTTTTCCACGAGCTGCGGTGGCCCGTGTCTCCGTGAAGGACGCGCTGCGTTTATTCCCAACCTCATCCCTCATCCCTATGCCGAAACCCGAGGACTTCAACACCAGAGCGAGACCTACTTTTCATTGTTCTCGTCGCTCTTTTAAACCGCTTCAGTTTCTTCTCCTAAAGCTTTGGGTTTCGTGCTGAACGGAAAACTGATCTAAAAACCGTACGTGGCGTATCCCGGCGCTCGTTCCGGCTCTTCTCCGCTTTGATGGCTTTCTTAAATGTCTAGCGTCTAACCCGGAGTCCTGTTCCTGTTGTCGTCCGTCGTCGTTGCGGTTTTTAACAACGTTCTTGCGGCGCCGATTCCGGAGGTTGTTTTGGGTCCGTTTGGAGCGACGTGTGTAAGAACCAAGGACGCTTGTCCACTCACAAAAACAAGCACTGGGAGTTCCTCGGACCGGGCAGAGCCTTTACCGAAGCGCCCCCTGGTGAGCGCTGGGGAAATGAGACGGATGAAGGGATGGACGACTGGGTGTGATACACAGAGGGTTTCACAGGGTCACCAGGGGGGTTTCGAGACAGACGCCTGAGAGGCAGTCGCGCTTTTACGATGGGAGGAGGACCCTGCGGTGTTGGGGTGTGCGTGTCTAATAAAAAAAGATCATAAAAAAGAGGAGTTGTCGCTAAAACGTGGTAGGTGGGCATCAGCAGCCCCCTCCCTTCCACCGTGTCCGACATCTGTTTTCTTCGTGCCGGAGGAAGTATGTGAGAACACGGAGGCGGCTCTGTGGTGCGGAACATCTCATTTTGAGGGATTGAGGTTCTGCCCGTCTGCGGTCCACGCTGCCACACACACACACACTCTCTCGATGCTAATTTTAGTCGTCTTGCTCGCCCGACGTGTCAGCTCTGAGCGTTTCCATTTAGTCACACTTGTCTCATGAGAGATTTAATACAGTTTCGCAGAACTGAAATAGGGGCATCTTCTGCTCAAAAGGAAGAGCAGAGAAGAACAGACGAGATGATTTTTCAGTCAGTTTCGGTGTCTGAGATCCAGGCTGGAGAGAAATTCTGCAGAACGGAACACGGACACGATGGAGGGGGAAAACGCACGGTTAATTCTCCAGCCCTGTACTTATCCACCAAGTTTACCCGGCGAGCAGCAGGTGAATTAACGCGTTCATGGACTTCCATTATTGGTCCAGCCTCACCTGATCTAAACTGGGAACTCAGCTGTATTATCAGACCAGTTTGGGTCTTGTTTAACGTTGATCTCTAAATCCACAGCCCGTTCTGGTCCCTATGAAGTTTGACGTCTTGTCTACACCCACAGCGATCGTCTTTACTCTGACCCCGAAACGAACGTCTTAACCCTTAAGAACCCAACCGTAACCCAACAGATGTGTAGATCCACCTTCGTAGTGCCCGGAATGGATACCTGGTCCGCTTGTGTCATTTCAGAGCTTCAGGAGCTCCAGTTCTCCAGAGACGCCTGAACGTCGTCGTTGTAATGAAAAAAAATCACACCGGAGGCCTGCTTTAATCCCAAAACACCTTGAATTCACCTTTTGAGTTTGGAAAAATTTGTAAATGACGCACACACACACACACACACACACACACACACACACACACTGTCTGAGCTTTCAAAAGTGGGTTTCTACATCCAGAAGGTAATGAACTTTAACAGCGTGTGTCACAGTTTAGGATAATTTCAGTGCTTACTTTGGCTGCAGGTCAAACACTATGGCCAAATCTGTGTGTGTGTGTGTGTGTGTGTGTGTGTACGTACACGTGTGGAACCATGCGTAAAAACCTGTCTCTCGTTTTCTCCATTTCTTTCTTTCACGTTCCCCTTCTTCTTTTTTTTTTTTCCCAGTCCCTCGTTAGCTTTCATAACGCCTCGGTCGGTGCTGACCGCGTCCAGGGTCAAAGGTCAAAGGCGAAGATAGTCGCACGTTCCCGCGATGGTTCGGGTTCTAGACTCACAAACCGTTCCGCAGTATTTCCATCGCAGAAGATTCTCCTGATCAAACCGCTGCTGGTCTTGAACCGCGACCGGCGACGTCGTAGGATCCAGGATGGATCCAGGTCGTTTTTGTCACCATGGCAACTCGTTTAACAAGTCAAGGGGTCAATCTGTGAAAGCTACATCCAGTTGCTCGCGAAGGTCGGGATAAGCGACTAACGGCGGTTACTTTACATGCTAGTGATTAGTTCACGGCACTAGACGAGACATCACTGGAGCTTTTCTCGAACGGATTCTGTTTTACACGTGCGTAATAAACGCGCTCTTCTCCGTCCAATCATCTTTAAGCATTCTGCTCCGGTCGTCGAGCGGTCGTCGGGTCTCACGCCTCACTACGCTGCGACGGAAAGGCCGTTCTAGCCAGAGACAGGACGCTTGATCGGGACGATTCTGTGACATTCGTGTTTAGCCAATCGGTGAGCAGCACTGTTTTTTGTTTTGTTTTTTTTAGCTCCGCCCACCGGAGGACGGGAACTTTCGGTTACAGTAGGACTGCTGCTATTAAAGTTAGAGAAGAGAAACTATGTTCATCGCACTCATTTATCTCTGTTACGGGAAGACTGCTGCTCTCAGCACCACACACTCATTACACACCAGGTGCTGCTGAAGTGCGTGTGTGTGTGTGTGAGTGTGTATGTGTGTGTGAGTGTGTGTGAGGTCACAGACACTTACACACACACACACACACACACACCCTGTGCCTCTGTGAGTGTGTCACTTTCCTCACACACACACACACACGGATACAGATGCATGTTCTTGTGTATTATAAACATTCTGATCATCAGACAAGGCTGAAACACACACACACACACACACACACACTCGCACACTCACACACACACACACACACACACACACACACACACCCTGTCGCAGTAAGGAGTTTGTGATAACATTGTGTAAGACATAAGTGTTTCGCTCCCCTTTTGATTTACAGACTTTAAGGCTGATAAGTCGTGATATTACAGCTTATACACAATTATTCCCATGAGCCCTGACAGGAAGTGACCTCATAATGGGAGAGAGAGTGTGAGACCATGGAGAGATTTCATCACTAGTTGAAATCACTCTGCTCTGTGTGTGTGTGTGTGTGTGTGTGTGTGTGTGTGTGTGTGTGTGTGTGTGTGTGTGTGTGTGTGTGAGTGTGTGTGTGTGTGTGTGTGTGTGTGTGTGTGTGTGTGTGTGTGTGTGTGTGTGTGTGTGTGTGTGTGTGTGAGTGTGTGTGTGTGTGTGTGTGTGTGTGTGTGTGTGTGTGTGTGTGTGTGAGTGTGTGTGTGTGTGTGTGAGTGTGTGTGTGTGTATGTGTGTGTGTGTGTGTGTGTATGTTTGTGTGTGTGTGTGTGTGTGTGAGTGTGTGTGTGTGTGTGTGTGTGTGTGTGTGTGTGTGTGTGTGTGTGTGTGTGTGTGTGTGTGTGTGTGTGTGTGTGTGTGTGTGTGTGTGAGTGTGTGTGTGTGTGTGTGTGTGTGTGAGTGTGTGTGTGTGTGTGTGTGTGTGTAGTGTGTGTGTGTGTGTGTGAGTGTGTGTGTGTGTGTATTCCTGGGGGAGTCTCGGTCAGCAATTTTATCACCACCGCTTTATTAACACAGCTTCACCCTTAGAGACCCCCAACACACACACAGACACACAAGGTCAAACTCATACTCATGGTGATGTGATGTTGTTCTTGGCAAGTTGAAAAGGGTGTGTGTGTGTGTGTGTGTGTGTGTGTGTGTGATGTGTGTGTGTGTGTGTGTGTGTGTAAAAATGTGCCCTTATAATGTAAACTGTCAATTCACATATGCAATTTATTACAAACACAGCGATTTTGACATGAAATGGTTATTACACAATTATGTATACACATCTCTCTCTCTCTCTCTCTCTCTCTCTCACACACACACACACACACACACACACACACACACACACACTGAGTATGACTGTGAATATTTAAAAATAGGCCCAGTGCTGGAGGAAGAGGTCGTGGAGTTCGGGCATGTTCCACAGAGCTCGTTATGTTTCAGTCGATCTGATCATTTGATCTTTGTAAATAACCAGATGCTCGTGGACCAGGACTCAGGACTCAGGACTCAGCAGTATTTACCACAACCTCTTATTACTGTATCTGAAGCTGTATAACACAATACAGTCACATAGAGCCAGAATATATCATGTATACAGATCGAAATGCTGTTCCTCCGCTCACGCCTGCCGCTCACCTCCACAGCCAACTCTCGACTGAAGAGAAAATGGCCGACCTCGCTAATCATACCTGTGACCTGTAGGTACCCCTATAGCCCCTTTAACGCCAAGGAACGCTCAAATAAATGGGGGAAAAAACGCAACATATTATCAAGCATTATTATTTCTTTTCTGTTACAATCTTTACGTAGTGTGTACACCTCCAGGTGTCACTCTTACGCTCTAGGTTAGCATGAGATAGGTTACTATTTACCATGTTGGACGCCATATTGCCTCCATGGCGTCGCGAATCGTACAAAAGACAACCGCGCGAGTTCTCCGTCTCCGTATTTGAACTCTATGGACTTTCCCCTAATCACAGAATCTACAGCGATGTCTTACCAGCTGGCTCCGACTCTTAGCGTGCCTTAGCGGGGGACAAACTTGCACCTAGGTAATCCTATTTTAAACGCTGGAGGGAACGAGGACTAGCGCGTGCTACACGTCGTGCTGTGGAACTGTCCGCAAGCTGTGTTTTCCGTCTAACGGACACGTTTTATACGCGTTTACGCGTGTACGGGCCAAAGACTGCGGTCAGTCACAACTGAGCACTTTAATCGCGAACCTCGCAGCCAGGAATGGTTAACAAGCTGTTCGTCAATTATTTCAGCTCATTTTGGCACCGGGGGTGATGTTAGTGACCTCAGGGTCGCAGGCTTGATTCCACATAGGTATGTTAAGAAGTGAGCCACGTGACCTTGTTCGAAGCATCAAAGCGTTTTTGGTTATCTTCCGAAACAAAACTAAATTCTCCTGCTTCATATTTCCGTCTCATTAACCGGTAGATGCGCTAGAGTCATGAAGAGCCGTGCTAATTACTTTCCACTCCTTCAGCCTTTTGTTTTTTTATTTCTCTCCCAGCCTCGCTTCGGTGTTTTACAGCGACAGCCGCGCTTTATTTCTTTTCCAGGCCTTGAATAAAAAAAAAAACAAGGACGGTGCCACATCATTGGCCGCCGTGCCGCCATAGCGACCGTCTGGCCGTGCGCGATTGGTCGAGCGGTTCTCCTCAGTCTAGCCGGTGATGAGGTCCTGAACTGGGCCTCACGCTAATGTCTGGAGCAGCACTGCGAGCGCGCTAGTCTCACTGGTGCTAGCATGCTAACACCCCACACATGAGCACGTGTGGAAAAAAATAATGGCGGAGGGAGGGGCCGAAGAGATTTAAGCACTGCCTCGCCCCCACCGAACAATACAAGGAAGCCTTTGTTTTTGGGTTTGTTTTTTTTTGTTTTTTTGTGAGAACCCTTTCTCCTCTTTCTCATCTAAATTGATCTCCTCCTCGCTTCAAACCTCCCTGAGAGGGTAGATTTGACCTGAACAGCTGGATGATGGAGCGTTTCTTGATGAGTTAGATCAGGAAATATCTGGATGTTTTACCAAGTGTTCCACTAGATTACCTCGTTAAAGGAAAACTCCAGCGTTCTTCAAACTAAGCTCGATTTACCCGTGTACAGTGCACGTGTAGTGTAAGGAAATGTTTTCAGAGTTGGAGACGTGAATACAACGTCACGCAGGGAAAGTTCCTTATCTCACTGAGCAGTGGAGGGTTAAGGGCCTGGGTGCTGGGGTTTGAACTCATGACCTTCTGATCAGTAGTCCAACATCTTGACCACTGAGCTCCCCCTGAGTCTATTGAAGCACACGAGTTAAAAAAGAGTATTCCTTGAACAGGCATTTGTTGCAGATTAAGTTCTGCGTTCTCGAGCAGAGGAATCTCCGCCGCGATGCGTTTGAGAAGCTCCGTCCCAGTGGACTGTGGTTTGTTCTCGTAAGCAGGAGTGCACCGAAAATTCACCCACCACCTCTTTCATCACAGTATTACATTATTCTTTTTAGATTTAAACATGTATGTTGGTAAATATTTACTTACAAACCGAATCTCGTGCACTCAGAGCACAGCGATGAACGCGGGAGGACTGGGAGAGAGAGAGAGAGAGAGAGAGAGAGAGAGCGAATGCTGGAGGGTGGAGTAATAATTTGGGGTTTTTCATCTCGTTCAGGTGATCATACTGGGCGTCGCTCCAAGTCCAATGATCTTTCAGGGCGTTGTCTGGCTTGAACTGGCATGGCCTTGTGAGAAGGCCTCGTCCTGGAACTGGAGTCATTGCACCGACTTCTTGTTGTTTCACGCTTGAGCATAAACAACAACAAGCCGTGTTCGATTTGTGCCACGTTAGTTTTAATCGAATTGAACAGAATCACAGAACGTGATTGAACTGAATCTCATCGAACTTAATCGCGTTCCTCTTCTTCTGTGTCTGCGCAGGTGCTGCGAGCGGGAATCTGGTGGCTCAAGAGGCCGTGAGAAAACAGGCAACTTTCCGCAAGTCGACGTTACCCAATCCCACAGAGCAGCTCTCCAGTACGAACCAATCACCACATTTCTTTTCTTCTTCTTCTGTAATATAACCAAACACTCACTCACAGTCAGTCACTCAGTCAGTCACTCACCCAGTCAGTCAGTCACTCACCCAGTCACTCACCCAGTCACTCACCCAGTCAGTCAGTCACCCAGTCAGTCAGTCAGTCACTCAACCAGTCAGTCAGTCACCCAGTCAGTCAGTCAGTCAGTCACTCACCCAGTCAGTCAGTCAGTCACTCAACCAGTCAGTCAGTCACCCAGTCACTCACCCAGTCAGTCAGTCACCCAGTCAGTCAGTCAGTCAGTCACTCACCCAGTCAGTCAGTCAGTCACTCACCCAGTCAGTCAGTCACAGTCACTCCCGCAGTCAGTCACCCGGTCAGTCAGTCAGTCACTCCCCCGTCAGCAGTCGTCACTACCCAGCATCACAGTCACCACTCAGTCACCCAGTCAGTCAGTCCCAGTCACCACCCAGTCAGTCAGTCACCCAGTCACTACCCAGTCAGTCACTCGTCAGTCACTCCAGTCAGTCACCGCAGTCACTCACCCAGTCACTTACCCAGTCAGTCACTCACAGCAAAACCCAACTACCAAGTCGCATCACCCACACCACCAGTCACCCAATACCCCCAACAGCACTCATCAGTCAGCTCCCACCCCGTCACAGTCACTCACCCAGTCACACCCAGCAGCCATCCAGTCCTCCCAGCAGTCACCAGTCAGTCACCAGCAGCACCCACTCCCAGTCAGTCACCATCACCCATCACCAGTCACCACATCACCAGCAGTGCCCAGTCACCAATCAACCAGTCAGTCACCAGTCATCACCCAGTCATCACCACGTAGTCACTCGAGTCACCCAGTCAGTCACCAGTCAGTCCTCACCCAGTCACTCCCAGTCAGTCACTCAGTCAGTCAGTCACCCAGTCACTCACCCAGCAGTCACACCCAGCAGTCACTCAGTCAGTCAACCCAGCACTCCGTCAGTCAGTCACCCAATCAGTCACTCCCCAGTCAGTCACTCAGTCAGTCACCCAGCAGTCACTCACCCAGTCAGTCACTCATACCTACCATCACCCACTCACCCACCTCACACTCCTCAGTCACAGTCACTCAGTCACTCACCCTGTCAGTCACCCAGTCAGTCAGTCACTCAGTCACTCACCCAGTCAGTCACCCAGTCAGTCACCCGGTCCGCACCCAGTCAGTCACTCACCCAGTCATCACTCACCCAGTCACTCACCGATCACTCACTCACCCAGTACACCAGTCACAGTCACTCACCCAGTCACTCCTCACCCAATCAGTCACCCAATCAGTCACCCAATCACTCACCCAGACACTCACTCACCCAGTCACTCACTCACCCAGTCACTCACTCACCCAGTCAACACCTCAGTCAGTCACTCACCCAGTCACTACTCACCCAGTCAATCACTCAGTCAGTCACTCACCCAGTCACTCACCCAGTCACTCACCCGGTCACCACTCACCCGTCACACTCCCGGTCACTCACCCGGTCACTCACTACCCATCACTCCCAGTCAGTCACTCAGTCACTCCCAGTCCTCACTCAGTCACTTACCCAGTCAGTCACCCAGTCAGTCACCCAGTCAGTCACCGTCAGTCACCCAGTCAGTCACCCACCCAGTCAGTCAGTCACCCAGTACAATCACCCAGTCAGTCACTCACCCAGTCACTCCCAGTCAGTCACCCAGTCAGTCACTCAGTCAGTCAGTCACTCACCCAGTCACTCACCCAGTCAGTCACTCAGTCACTCACCCAGTCAGTCACTCAGTCAGTCAGTCACTCACCCAGTCACTCACCCAGTCAGTCACTCAGTCACTCACCCAGTCAGTCACTCCCCAGTCAGTCACTCAGTCACTCACCCAGTCAGTCAGTCACCCAGTCACTCACCCAGTCAGTCACTCACCCAGTCAGTCACTCAGTCACTCACCCAGTCAGTCACTCACCCAGTCAGTCACTCAGTCAGTCACCCAGTCAGTCAGTCACCCAGTCACTCACCCAGTCAGTCAGTCACCCAGTCAGTCACTCACCCAGTCAGTCACTCAGTCACTCACCCAGTCAGTCACTCACCCAGTCAGTCACTCAGTCACTCACCCAGTCAGTCAGTCACTCAGTCACTCACCCAGTCACTCACCCAGTCAGTCACCCAGTCAGTCACTCACCCAGTCACTCACCCAGTCACTCACCCAGTCAGTCAGTCAGTCACTCACCCAGTCAGTCACTCACCCACTCAGTCACTCAGTCACTCACCCAGTCAGTCACCCAGTCAGTCAGTCACTCAGTCACTCACCCAGTCAGTCACCCAGTCAGTCACCCGGTCACGCACCCAGTCAGTCACTCACCCAGTCACTCACTCACCCAGTCACTCACTCAGTCAGTCACTCACCCAGTCACTCACCCAGTCACTCACCCGGTCACTCACTCACCCGGTCACTCACCCGGTTACTCACCCGGTCACTCACCCGGTCACTCACACCCAGTCACTCTCTCAGTCAGTCACTCAGTCACTCACCCAGTCACTCACTCAGTCACTTACCCAGTCAGTCACCCAGTCAGTCACCCAGTCAGTCACCCAGTCAGTCACCCACCCAGTCAGTCACCCACCCAGTCAGTCAGTCACCCAGTCACTCACCCAGTCAGTCACTCACCACCCAGTCACTCACCCAGTCACTCACCCAGTCAGTCACTCACCCAGTCAGTCACCCAGTCAGTCACTCAGTCAGTCAGTCACCCAGTCACTCACCCAGTCAGTCAGTCACCCAGTCAGTCACTCACCCAGTCAGTCACTCAGTCAGTCACCCAGTCAGTCACCCAGTCAGTCACCCACCCAGTCAGTCAGTCACCCAGTCACTCACCCAGTCAGTCACTCAGTCACTCACCCAGTCACTCACTCAGTCACTCACCCAGTCAGTCACCCAGTCAGTCACCCAGTCAGTCACCCAGTCAGTCACCCACCCAGTCAGTCAGTCACCCAGTCACTCACTCAGTCAGTCACTCAGTCACTCACCCAGTCACTCACTCAGTCACTCACCCAGTCACTCACTCAGTCACTTACCCAGTTAGTCACCCAGTCAGTCACCCAGTCAGTCACCCAGTCAGTCACCCACCCAGTCAGTACCACCCAGTCAGTCAGTCACCCAGTCACACCCAGTCAGTCACTCCAGTCACTCACCCAGTCACTACCCAGTCAGTCATCAGCACTCACCCAGTCAGTCCCAGTCAGTCACTCAGTCAGTCAGTCACCCATATCACCCAGTCAGTCGTCACCCAGTCAGTCAGTCACCCAGTCAGTCACTCAGTCAGTCCCAGTCAGTCACTCACCCAGTCAGTCACTCAGTCAGTCACTCCAGTCAACCCATCAGTCACTCAGTCAGTCACCTCAGTACCCAGTCAGTCACTCAGTCACTCACCATCAGTCACGTCAGTCCCCAGTCACTCACCCAGTCAGTAGTCAGTCAGTCACCAGTCAGTCAGTCACCCAGTCACCACCCAGTCAGTCAGTCACCCAGTCAGTCACTCACCCAGTCATCACTCAGTCACACCCATACTCACCCAGTCACTCACCCAGTACACTCACCCCAGCTCACACAGTCAGTCACCCAGTCACTCACCCAGTCACTCACCCACTCAGTCACTCACCCAGTCACTCACCCACTCAGTCACCCGGTCACTCACCCAGTCACTCACTCACCCACTCACTCACCCAGTCACTCACTCACCCAGTCACTCCCGCACCACCTGGTACACACTCACCGGTCATTTACCCGGTCACTCCCAGTCACTCACCCCCAGTCACTCACTCCAGTCACTCACCCAGTCACTCACCCAGTCAGTCACGGTCACTCACCCGGTCACTCACCGGTCACTCGGTTACTCACCTGGTCACCACCTGGTCACTCCACCAGTCAGTCACTCAGTCACTCACCCAGTCACTCACGTCACTCCCAGTCAGTCACCCAGTCAGTCACTCACCCGTCAGTCACTCAGTCACTCACCCAGTCACTCACCCACTCAGTCACTCACCCAGTCAGTCACCCAGTCAGTCACTCACCCAGTCACTCATTCAGTCACTCACCCACTCAGTCACTCACGTCACTCACCCAGTCAGTCACTCCATCAGTCACTCAGTCACTCCCCAGTCAGTCACTCACCCAGTCAGTCACTCACAGATCAGTCACTCCAGTCACTCACCCAGTCACTCACCCACTCCAGTCACTCACCCAGTCACTCACCCACCAGTCCCCGGTCACTCACCCTCACCACTCACCCAGTCACTCCACACCCAGTACTCACTCACCCAGTCACTCACCCGGCACTCACCTGGTCACTCACTCACCCGGTCACTTACCCGGTCACTCACCCAGTCACTCACACCCAGTCACTCACTCAGTCACTCACCCAGTCACTCACCCAGTCAGTCACCCGGTCACTCCGTCACTCACTCACCCAGTCACTCACCCGGTCACTCACCCGGTCACTAACTCCCGATCCTCACCCGGTTACTCACCTGGTCACTCACCTGGTCACTCACTCAGTCAGTCACTCAGTCACTCACCCAGTCACTCACCCAGTCACTCACCCAGTCAGTCACCCAGTCAGTCACTCACCCAGTCAGTCACTCAGTCACTCACCCACTCACCCACTCAGTCACTCACCCAGTCAGTCACCCAGTCAGTCACCCAGTCAGTCACTCACCCAGTCACTCATTCAGTCACTCACCCACTCAGTCACTCACCCAGTCACTCACCCAGTCAGTCACTCACCCAGTCAGTCACTCAGTCACTCACCCAGTCACTCACCCACTCAGTCACTCACCCACTCAGTCACCCAGTCAGTCACCCGGTCACTCACCCAGTCACTCACCCAGTCAGTCACCCGGTCACTCACCCAGTCACTCACTCACCCAGTCACTCACTGAGTCAGTCACTCACCCGGTCACTCACCCGGTCACTCACTCACCCGGTTACTCACCTGGTCACTCACCCAGTCACTCACACCCAGTCACTCACTCAGTCACTCACTCAGTCACTCACTCACCCAGTCACTCACTCACCCAGTCACTCACTCAGTCAGTCACTCACCCAGTCACTCACTCACCCAGTCACTTACTCACCCAGTCACTCACCCAGTCACTCACTCACTCACCCAATCAGTCACCCAATCACTCACCCAGTCACTCACTCAGACACTCACTCACCCAGTCACTCACTCAGTCAGTCACTCACCCAGTCACTCACTCACCCAGTCACTTACTCACCCAGTCACTCACCCAGTCACTCACTCACTCACCCAATCAGTCACCCAATCACTCACCCAGTCACTCACTCAGACACTCACTCACCCAGTCACTCACTCAGTCAGTCACTCACCCAGTCACTCACTCATCCAGTCACTCACTCAGTCACTCACATCCAGTCACTCACTCAGTCAGTCAGTCACTCAGTCACTCAGTCACTCACTCACTCAGGTTCCCATCAGGCTTCTGAACTGTGAGTTGTTTCTATGCACTGACATATTTCCTTCAGAAGATCAGAGTAATGGCGTGTTGAAATTTTTGAGTGATTTACACAATGGCCAATAGCCATCCAAAAATGCCACACCAATGCCCAATCTCAACAGACCTACAGTGACTTAACAAGCTAGCTAAATATAGAAAACAACAGATTCACAAGAGACTTTTACAGATGGAGGTGTATAAAGACAGGATCGCCTTCTCCGTCAGTCTGAGGTAGCGACATCACGGCCCTGAACAACTCCGAGTCACTAAAACACTCCTCCACGAAGTCACACAAACTCCGCCCTCTTCCAAATGGATAAACTTTTTCTCTGTCTCCATCTCTCTCTCTCTCTCTCTCTCAGGTTGTCTGAACTGCAGTCGTATCACAGCTCTCACTGATCGGCTCAGCTCTCTAGAGGAAACGGTAACGTGTCTCACCACGAGCGTGACTTTAGTTTATCATCTGCTGGTCATTGCTGGTTTTCTTCCATGTAGTCATGTCGGAATCAAGCATGAACCTTATGCACACCACATTCTCCATCAAACACTAACATTCTCCATTACACACCAGTAACCAGCATTTCCCAAGAACCTCCAATAAACACAGATGTTCACTGATAAACATGAACATTCTCCAAAACAAACCTGTGCCAAACCAGTGTCAAACCAGTGCCAGCGTTCACCAAGAAACACCAGCTGTATCCAGCGAACTCCAGCAGTGTTCACCAGGAAAGACCAGTGTGTATCAATATTCACCAGCGTTTACTGATAAACACCACTATTCTCTAGAAAACCCTAATGTTCACCAATAAACACCAACGTTTATAAATAAACCCCAACATTCACCAGTTAACAACAGCTTTTTCTAGCAAACAACAAAATTCACCAGTGAACACTCACAGTCTCTAACAAACACCATATTTCACAATTTTTCCAATAAACGTTCTCTAACACACCAACCTTTTCTAGCAAACACCAGATTTCTCCAATAAACACCACCGTTCTCCACCACACACCAGATTTCTCCAATAAACACCACCGTTCTCCACCACACACCAGATTTCTCCATTAAACACCACCGTTCTCCACCACACACCAGATTTCTCCATTAAACACCACCGTTCTCCACCACACACCAGATTTCTCCATTAAACACCACCGTTCTCCACCCACACACCAGATTTCTCCAATAAACACCACCGTTCTCCACCACACACCAGATTTCTCCATTAAACACCACCGTTCTCCACCACACACCAGATTTCTCCAATAAACACCACCGTTCTCCACCACACACCAGATTTCTCCATTAAACACCACCGTTCTCCACCACACACCAGATTTCTCCAATAAACACCACCGTTCTCCACCACACACCAGATTTCTCCAGCAAACACCGTTCACACACCGACATTCACCAACAATCACCACCATCTTCCCACCCACATGTTCTCGATCACCAGCATTCTGCATCACGCGCTTATAAGACGTATAAGTAACGTGGCTTTGGAGAAATCTTTCGTGAAGGAACACCTTTAGGAAAGAAAGAAGAAGACGTACCATCAGTGATGGATTTACCAACAACAACAGCGAGAGCGACAGCTGGAGAAGAATGGAACAGTCCTGATGGATGGGGTGGAGATGTGGGACTGTTGGACCTGCTGTAATTCATTGTATTTGGAACAATGCTCGCTATGTATCCATCTCCAAGTGTGATTTATTATAAAATGGCATATTTCTAATGTTTTTTTTCAAATTAATTAGATTTATTTGTTTTTTTTCGTGGATGGTTTTTGGTCACTGGGCCTGCGCTTGATCTGGACTCGTCTCTGCTTAGGATCTCTGACAGTCAGGAGATGTTCGGCCAATTCGTGCTCTGTTTTCTTCGAGTCTGATGAATGTGTTTTTGTTTTCGGCTAATCTGGGAATCGTGTTCAGAGTCCATTGGGGAGATCAGATCACAGGTGATTCCCCAAAACATGGAGGTTTCTGAGGAAACTAAAGCCAGCTGTTTTAAAATAAGGACAGAGTTATTTTCAGGACGCAGAGTTGGTACATGAGTTCTAGAATAACTTTGACACATCCAGCTGAGATTTTACAGATGTCTTATCGGAAAACATAAAAACGTCCCCATGTTTACGAGGTGGAATCACCACAAAAACTTGGTGAGAACTTTGCAGAGAAACTGACATGATGAGTTCTCGAGACGAACGTAATATCGTCGCCTCCAGCGCCCTCTAGAGGTGTGGAGTGTCTGATAAAAGACGTACGCCAGGTTCTTTTTGAGTAACATAATGACTGCATATTCCGTGCTTGTTCTTTTTTTTTTTTTTTTTTGTCCTTTGTAGTTGGAAGTAAAAAGCTGCATAAAAAAAACGATTAGAAAGAAAGGGTCTATCTAGGAACCTACAGGGTTCCTTGGTGTCTCTCTCTAGGATGCTATCGAGAACCATGCAACAGAAAAATTCTTGAAGGAAATGTTGCGAGTAGAGCTCGTCTGGGGAAGTAGAACCTTAGTCACCAAGGTTCTCCACATGACACCAACACCAAAGGGTTTCTTGATTTGTCCCTCAAGGGAAATACAGAGGGTTCTAAGAAGAACGCTTGCAGGCAGAACGTATTTATTCCATAGTAGAACCTTACTCAGCAATCCAAAAAGAGTCCGGCCGTCATGGGTTCTACGACTTGTAGGTGTTCAACGAGAACGCTGAAGGATTTTAAAATGGAAAGGAACTGATCTACCAATAGAAATGGGTAGGTTTGGTTCTAGAGCCATTAGACAGTCACCAAACAGGAAGAAGAGACAACAGGTCTCGAGAACTGAGGAATGCGGTTCACACACATGCTAACGAGACTAATAAGGAACAGGTGATTGTGGGTGTGGTCATGGGCGGAGCCAGAGCAGCACTGAGATAAACCTGGAAGCACATAACAGGGGTTAGTGGATTTATTTGATGTATCATTTCTGTCTCATGGTGTGTTGTGCTTCTCAGACGCGGGTGACTTGGCCATGTTCAGGTATGAATACGTCAGTGAAAACGGAGGTGTACGCGAGATAGGTGTTAGATGTTGGACTTCAGTACAGATCAGAAACTGTTCGTGGACTTTGGATTTTTTTCTCTACACTACAAGCCTCTCGTTTTCTCGTTCAGGTCCAGCTCCTTTCCGCCCACAGACCTGCTCCATCTAAAGGTGGAGGTGATCCCGAGTCCGAGTCCTCCTTCCTCATGGGGGCTCCATCTGCCAGAGGAGCTCCAGGAGCACAGGGTCCTGCAGGTACGAGTCACTCTCCTCACATCGTAGCTCTTAATGCAAGGTTCTGCTGTGGCTCAGAAGGTGAAGGTGAAGGTGAAGCGCTCAAAGCGATCACTCGGCGGCCATCTTAGTAACGGCCATGGCCATTTTCAGTCAATAAGTCTCGCTCTCTCTCTCGCTCTGTCTCTTTTCCCACCTCTTTTTGTGTGTCTGATTCTCTCACTCTCTCTATCTTTTCGTCTGTTTCACTTTCTGCTTCTCTCTATCCGTCTCTCTCTCTCTCTCACTCTCTCTCACCCTTTCTCTTTCCACCTCTTTTTGTCTGTCTGTGTTGCTCTCTCTCTCTCTGTCTGTCTTTTTGTCTGTTTCCCTCGGTCTCTCTCTCGATCTCTGTATCTCTCTCTCTCTGTCTCTCTCTCTCTCTCTCTCTCTCTCTCACCCTTTCTCTTCCCATCTCTTTTTGTGTGTCTGATTCTCTCTCTCTCTATCTTTTCGTCTGTTTCACTTTCTGCTTCTCTCTGTCTGTTTCTCTCTCTTCCCACCTATTTTTGTGTGTCTGATTCTCTCTCTCTCTCTCTCTCTCTCTCTCTCTCTCTATCTTTTCGTCTGTTTCATTTTCTGCTTCTCTCTATCCGTCTCTCTCTCACTCTCTCTCACCCTTTCTCTAACCACCTCTTTTTGTCTGTCTGTGTTGCGCTCTCTCTCTCTCTCTCTCTGTCTGTCTTTTTGTCTGTTTCCCTCGTCTCTCTCTCTCTCTCACTCTCTCTCTCTCTCTCTCTCTCTCTCTCTCACTCTCTCTTTTCTTTTCATCAGTGTATCCTTTTTCAGTCAGTTACATTTTCTCCTTCATTAGCCAGCCGCTTGACAGAGCTAATCCTGTTCTCCGTGTCCGTGTCCAAGCCCCCAGTGCTGTTTATCTCAACTCACAGATGGTGGGGTTTCGTGTTTTTATTCACATTTTTTGGCGAGGATTATCAGAATTAAAGCTGTGTGTATTTGTGTATATATTTATATGTGGGTGTATGTGAGTGTGTATGTGTGTGTGTGTGTGTGAGTGTGAGTGTGTATGTGTGTGTGTGTGTGTGTGAGAGAGATAGATCTTGTTGTTTGGAAAGGTTGTCACTGTGGCACTGCAGCACAATGAGAACGTCAAGGTTTACTCGGGTTTCAAAAAAAAGAAAGAAAGTCATGTCACGCTGTCAGCACCATTCACACGGCACGACTCACTTTAGCCAGACACACACACACACACACACACACACACACACACACACACACACACACACCGCAAACAATTGAACACCACATCGAGGGCTCGTACAAATGCGGAATAACCGCGAGAGCGTGGTGACGATGATGCGGCGTGAACAGAACGTGAGTCTGGAGAGCGTCAGGAGGAACGCGCGCGCCCGAGACTCGACAGGTGCTACGGTCTGAGAGAGAGAGACGTGTTTTGATTTGGAGTGAAGGATAATCCTCTATTCGACGTTTGCTTTTCATCAGAGAACTGATTTCTGCATTTGGACGCCGATTACAGCTTTATCAGTGCAGACGTGCTGAAACCCAGCCGCAGAACCTCGCACAAGATGCATTACAGAGGCCGTGTCTGCAGTCTGGACGGAAGACGTGTATACACAAACGCAGCGGAGGCTGAAGCAGCACTCTGGGGTTTTCTGATGTGAGAAGGAGCGAAGAAATCCGTTCACTCCTACATTACTCCTCACGGGAAACTAGTGTTGACTGTCCTGTATTTGCATACTGAAATGTGATTGGCTCTTACATTTTATGATGCAGTAAGTGCTTTCGCTCGAGACGTTTGCGTCCCACGGTGCGATGAGGCGGAGTTAGTTATTTTCCTATAGCAGCACGTCTCGTAGCGTTTTATTCCTCTTACACCACAGCAACTTACCGACGATTACACGTTTTTATCCTAATCGATGATCAGAACGAGCGTGTTAATATAAACCTGCGCTACCGTCCGAGCTGCTGTTATAGAGAACTAATCACCACCTTCTGACCAATCAGGATGCAGGATTCAGCAGCGCGGTGGTGTAAGTGAATGGAATGTGAGGTGACGTGAGACTCTACCTGCTCGAGCTGTTATTATAATGATCACGCTTCGTAGCTCACCGTATATATTTCCTTCTAACGGGTTCAGGAAGACACAACATTAGGTACTTGGCTCCGGTTATGGGTGGTCTTAGGAAGGTGTACAGTTCGTGTGTGTCTCTGTGTGTGTGTGTGTGTGTGTGTGTGTGTGTGTGTGTGTCAGGGTCGGTCCATTACGGATGACCTCATCAGGCTTACATGAAGAACCCTGAGAAACCCTGAGTAGAGCTTGGTTAAGAAATTCTCTCTCTCTGTTTGTCTTTGGTGCTGGAATAACACACTGCTCTTTAGAACCGGGTTCACACTGTGTGTGTGTGTGTGTGTGTGTGTGTGTGTGTGTGTGTGTGTGTGTGTGCAACTCGTAACACATTTGTGCCGCACCACCTGTCACTGAAACTTCTCGGCATGGAAATGTCAGAAATATATCTTTTGATTGTTGCATGCTGTAAACTTACAGACAGCGCTCAGTGCCTTGTGCGAGTGTCTTGTGTTTTGTGCGAGTGCCTGTGTGAGTGTTTTGTGTGAGTGCTGTGTCAGAGTGCCTGTGCGAGTGTCTTGTGTGAGTGCCTGTGTGAGTGTTTTGTGTGAGTGTTTTGTGCCTGTGCGAGTGCCCTGTGCGAGTGTTTTGTGCGAGTGCCTGTGTGAGTGTTTTGTGTGAGTGTTGTGTCAGAGTGCCTGTGCAAATGTCTTGTGCCTGTGTGAGTGTTTTGTGTGAGTGTTTTGTGCCTGTGCGAGTGTCTTGTGTGAGTGCCTGTGTGAGTGTTTTGTGCCTGTGTGAGTGTTTTGTGCCTGTGCGAGTGTCTTGTGTGAGTGCCTGTGTGAGTGTTTTGTGCCTGTGTGAGTGTTTTGTGCCTGTGCGAGTGTTTTGTGCCTGTGTGAGTGTCTTGTGCGAGTGTCTGTGCGAGCCTTGTGTTCCTCACTTTCTGGCCTGTGTGTGTATCCCAGGCCCACAGGGTGAACGAGGCAGTGACGGGATACCAGGCAAAGACGGTAGGTTCTCCACTCCACTGGGTCTACAGGCTGTTGATGTTCATCGGGGTTCTTTAATGGTTCTTGGATGATTAATGGTTGTAGGTTAAAAAAAAAAAAAAAAAGATTTTATTTGAATAATTACTGCTCCTAGAGTTCTTCAAAATCCTACAAAGTTCTTCTTGAGCCACAAGACGTTTTGGAACCCCTGAGAGCAATAATTCACGGGTTGAGAATTCAGTTGAGTGTTTTTCAAGAGTTCCTTAGATGGTTCTAGGACCATGTATATTTAAAGAAGCCTCTGAAAGGTTCTAGGGTTCATTTTATAATTCTACGTCTTAATGTTCTATGAAAACCTTAATGGGTCTTCCAGAAGGATTAAACAAAGGGTGATAAATGGAACCATGTGCTGTACGAACATTCTTCTGTGTGGTTCTGCAGGGAAAACGGGTTCTCAGGGTCTGCCCGGGCCGAAGGGGGAGGCTGGAGCCAGGGGTCCATCAGGTGCTCCAGGGTCTCGTGGAACACCAGGACCAGCAGGTAGGCTGAGGAACATCTGAACATCTCTGTCTGTGACTGTCTGTCTTACTTCCTGTGTATGTCTGTCTGTCTGTGTGTCTGTCTTACTGTCTATCTATCCTTGTCTGTCTTACTTCCTGCGTCTATCTGTCTGTCTGTCTGTCTTGTCTGTCTGTCTGTCAATGTATCTATCTCTCTGCTTATCAGTGTGTCTGTTTTTCTGAGTCTGTCTGTCTGTCTGTCTGCCTGTCTCTGCCTGCCTGCCTTTCTGTCTGTCTGCCTGTCTTACTGTCTATCTATCCATCTCTCCGCTTATCTGTGTCTGTGTTTCTGTGTCTGCAAGTCTGTCTGTCTGCTTTCTCAGTCTGTCTCTGTCTGCCTTTGTATCTCTGCCTGTCTGTCTCTCTGTCTGTCTGCCTGCTTTTTTTTTTTTTTAATCTCTGCCTGTTTGTCTCTGTATGTCTGTCTGTCTGTCTGTCTTACTGTGCGTGTTTCTGTCTGTCTGTCTCTCTGTCTCTCTATCTCTTCACATGCTTATGGATCTGTTCTTCTGTCCATCTCTCTGTTTACCTGTCTGTCTGTCTGTCATTCTGTGAGTCTGTCTGCTTCTCTTCATCGATCTATCCATATGGCTATGCATCTCTCTCTCTCTCTCTCTCTCTCTCTCTCAGTCAGTTAGTCTCTGTCTGTCGGTCCGTCCATCTATCTCCAATACGAGAGGAATGATTTTTCTCTTCTGGTATTTCACTAGCTGTCTAGTGCCCTAGAAAGGGAGGCGTGTAGTGCACTAGAGTGAGAATGAGACGGAGCCCTTCTCTTCTCTTTCCTCATGCCTCTGTTGTGGAGCGCTTCCCAGATAAACACATTATACCGAGACGGCTGGATCTCATTCAGACAATAATCTGGTGGAAAGGCTTCACCACTCCAGTGTGTGTGTGTGTGTGTGTGTGTGTGTGTGTTCCACTAATGAGAGCCCGTTCCTCTTACGGACAGCATAACAATAACACTAACTTTGAGGAATGTTGGTTTTCTCCGTTTTTCTTCTTTCCCTGTATGTAGAGAGAGTGCAGCGTCAGCGTCCGACCCCACGCCTGCCCTGCCAAAATATTTGTCCTTGAACTTTTCAAAAAGAAGTTTCCTTTTTTTATCCCCAGCGTGGTGCGGCGCCCTCGCAAGGTCATCCGGGCCACTGGAATCAACCGCACGTCTATTCGCAGATCCCTCAAAGGCCAGCGAGAACCATAACCCAAGAGCCTTTGCACAGCCGGCGCGGCGAAACGTGCGGCCGAAAACACAACCCAATACGTAATGTTATTGCGTTCATAAAGCCCTGGAGTGTTTCCTCGGGTGCTGACGTGTCTTCTGTCAGTGTCCTGATCGGCCGAAAGGGATTCTGAGCGACCTCCGACCCCGCGGCGGGCCCCTGCTGAGGGTTTGATGAGATTTTGAGCTGCACCGTACGAACCCCCGGTCTCATATGAGCATGAGAAATGTGCACAACACTCCCATCCTTATTTCTTCCATATGGCCTTGTTGTTTTTCTTCAGCAGACTGCACTTTTTTTTTTTTTTGTTAAACCGATGATTTTAAACATTTCCTCGATCGTCCTTGCGATACGCATGAGCGAAGACTCTTGATTGGTTTAGGAAAAAGTCAGATGACGCACACTTTTGCGACTCGTGCGGCGGAAACATGATCGTTGAGTATTACATTAGTTTACAGGTAAAGCAGAGAGACAATACACGGTCTGTGTGTGTGCGTGTGTGTGCGTGTGTGTGTGCGTGTGTGTGCGTGTGTGTTGCCCTTGACCAACCACAACACTGATGGATTTGTTTCCTGAGAAGGGAAACAGGATGTCGCTATGACGAACACACAGACATTCCTAATTAGCGGAACTGTCTCAATATTTTATACACAATATAATGGATGAAGGATATGAAGTTTCGTTTACCCGGGAGAGAGAGAGAGTGTTCAATGTGATGCTCGCTCGACCGTTTAACTATGATTTGAAACAGAGTCCTAGGAAGACAGACACAGAGGCCACACCTCCTTAAAGACTGACACACGCAGAGGCCACACCTCCTTAAAGACTGACACACGCAGAGGCCACACCTCCTTAAAGACTGACACACGCAGAGGCCACACCTCCTTAAAGACTGACACACGCAGAGGCCACACCTCCTTAAAGACTGACACACGCAGAGGCCACACCTCCTTCATGTATATTATTAAAACAGTCAAGCCACTCCCACTACACCTTGGACTGATATTCACAGAGGCCACACCTCTTATGGAGGAGACAGAGAGTGAGACAGAAAGCAAGAGACAATGCAGAAGCGACAGAGAGAGAGACGGAAAGAGAGCAAGACAGATAGAGATAGAGATAGATGAAAGAGAAAGATGGGCAGAGAACGAGACAGAAAGAGAGAGACGGAGAGAGAAACGGAGAGAGAGTGTCACAGAGATGGACACACCTACAGGCAGAGAGAGAGAGTAAGGTAGAGAGAGAGAGAGAGAGAGAGATAGGTAGAGACAGAGAGAGAGATAGGTCAGAGAGAGAGGTAGAGAGAGAGAGAGATAGGGGAGAGAGAGAGAGATAGGGTAGAGAGAGAGAGAGATAGGTCGAGAGAGATAGGTAGAGAGAGAGAGAGATAGAGAGAGAGAGAGAGAGAGAGATAGAATGAGAGATAGGTGAGAGAGATGGGTAGAAGAGAGAGAGATAGGAGAGAGAGAGAGAGATAGGTCGAGAGAGGTAGAGAGAGAGAGAGAGAGATAGGTAGAGAGAGAGAGAGAGAGAGAGAGAGAGTAGAGACAGAGAGAGAGGTCGAGAGAGAGGTAGAGAGAGAGAGAGATAGGGAGAGATAGGTCGAGAGAGATGGTAGAGAGAGAGAGAGATAGGGAGAGAGAGAGATAGGTCGAGAGAGGTAGAGAGAGAGAGAGAGAGAGAGAGAGAGAGAGAGATAGAGAAGAGAGAGAGAGATGGTGGGAGAGTAGGTAGAGAGAGATGGGAGAGAGAGATAGGAGAGAGAGAGAGATAGACGAGAGAGAGAGAGAGAGAGATAGAAGGGAGAGAGAGAGAGATAGGTAGAGAAAGGTAGAGGAGGTAGAGAAGAAGAGAGAGAGAGAGAGAGATAGGTCGAGAGAGATAGGTCGAGAGAGATGGGGAGAGAGAGAGATAGGGGAGAGAGAGAGAGATAGGTCGAGAGAGGTAGAGAGAGAGAGAGAGAGATAGGTAGAGAGAGAGAGAGAGAGAGATAGGTAGAGAGAGAGAGAGAGATAGGCGAGAGAGAGAGGTAGAGAGAGAGAGAGATAGGGGAGAGAGAGAGAGATGGTAGAGAGAGAGAGAGATAGGTCAGAGAGATAGGTAGAGAGAGAGAGAGATAGAGAGGGAGAGAGAGAGAGAGAGAGAGAGAGAGAGAGAGAGAGAGATAGGTAGAGACAGAGAGAGAGATAGGCGAGAGAGAGGGGGGAGAGAGAGAGAGATAGGTAGAGAGAGAGAGAGAGATAGGTCGAGAGATGGGTAGAGAGAGAGAGATAGGTAGAGAGAGAGAGAGAGATAGGTCGAGAGATAGGTAAAGAGAGAGAGATAGAGAGAGAGAAGAGAGAGAGAGATAGGTAGAGAGAGAGAGAGAGAGAGATAGGTAGAGACAAGAGAGAGATAGGTCGTGAGAGAGAGAGATAGAGAGAGAGAGAGAGAGAGAGATAGGTCGAGAGATGGGTAAGAGAGAGATAGGGAGAGAGAGAGATAGGCAGAGATAGGTAGAGAGGAGAGAGAGAGAGAGAGAGAGATAGGTCGAGAAAGATGGGTAAGAGAGAGAGAGAGATAGGTAGAGAGAGATTGTGGTTCTGATAAATACCGTGATGTAAATAAAGGAAAAAAAAAAAAAAAAAAAAAAGGAAAAAAAAAAAAAAAAAAAAAAAGAAAAAAAAAAAAAAGAAAAAATAAAAAAAAAAAAAAAAAAATGAGGATGGTGATGAGGATGGTGATGATGGTGATGAGGATGGTGATGATGGTGATGATGATGGTGATGATGGTGATGAGGATGGTGATGATGGTGATGGTGATGAGGATGGTGATGATGGTGATGAGGATGGTGATGAGGATGGTGATGGTGATGAGGATGAGGATGGTGATGGTGATGAGGATGGTGATGATGGTGATGAGGATGGTGATGGTGATGAGGATGGTGATGAGGATGGTGATGAGGATGGTGATGAGGATGGTGATGATGGTGATGAGGATGGTGATGAGGATGGTGATGATGATGGTGATGATGGTGATGGTGATGGTGATGATGATGGTGATGAGGATGGTGATGGTGAGGATGGTGATGAGGATGGTGATGAGGATGGTGAGGATGGTGATGAGGATGGTGATGAGGATGGTGATGATGGTGATGAGGATGGTGATGAGGATGGTGATGATGGTGATGAGGATGGTGATGGTGATGAGGATGGTGATGAGGATGGTGATGATGGTGATGAGGATGGTGATGATGGTGATGAGGATGGTGATGAGGATGGTGATGATGGTGATGAGGATGGTGATGAGGATGGTGATGATGGTGATGAGGATGGTGATGATGGTGATGGTGATGAGGATGGTGATGAGGATGGTGATGAGGATGGTGATGATGGTGATGAGGATGGTGATGATGGTGATGATGGTGATGAGGATGGTGATGATGGTGATGAGGATGGTGATGAGGATGGTGATGATGGTGATGATGGTGATGATGGTGATGATGATGGTGATGATGGTGATGAGGATGGTGATGATGGTGATGAGGATGGTGATGATGGTGATGAGGATGGTGATGATGGTGATGATGGTGATGAGGATGGTGATGATGGTGATGATGGTGATGAGGATGGTGATGATGGTGATGAGGATGGTGATGATGGTGATGAGGATGGTGATGATGGTGATGATGGTGATGAGGATGGTGATGAGGATGGTGATGAGGATGGTGATGGTGATGAGGATGATGATGGTGATGAGGATGGTGATGGTGTGATTGTAGTCTGGTGTGTTGTGGTTCTGTGTGTGTTTGGGTTCGGACTCTCAGTGCTGATGTGTGACTCAGTGTGAGCTCAGTCTCAGAGTGTAAACAGTGTCGTCACCTGGAAGAGAACCGAGAGGAACAACAGGAACGAGTGACAGGAGACGAAAAGAATGAGAGAAGAAAGAACGAGTGACAGAGAAGATATTCTGTCTGGAAAAGAACGAGTGAACATTTTTCTCTTCATCTACTCTCGTTCTCTCGGTTCTGCTCTGTTATTCCCTCCAACCATCAGTACAACAGCTGTATACACACTCACACACACACACACTCACACACACACACACACACTCACACACACACACACTCACACACACTCACACACACACACACACACACACACACACACACTCACACGCATACACACACACACTCACACTCACACACACACACACACACACTCACACGCATACTCACACACACACACACTCACACACACACACACACACTCACACACACACACTCACACACACACACTGTCACACACACACACACACTCACATGCACTCACACACACACTCTGTCACACACACACACACTCACACACACACACACTCACACACACACACAGTAATTACACACTCTCTCTCTCTCTCTCTCTGGTTATGAAACTGCGAGATGTCAAATCTTTGATCTGTTCTTTTTTCCTCTCTTTCTCTCTTCTCCTTCTCTCTCAGTCGTGATGAACAGAACGATCTGTTGTCAGAACTTTAATGCTCCATTTCATTTTCCTCTTCATTTTTATCTTTCTGTAACGCAGATGGTTTTGATTGTTTCTAGTCTTTAGTGCCACTGATATTTTATTCCTCTTCTCTCCATCCCTCTCTCTCTCTCTCTCTCATTTTTCTGTTCATTTCTCTATTCTTTAT
>CM022773.1:1326100-1358600 GCA_012411365.1 Ameiurus melas | reverse complement strand
GACGGACGCATGACTCCGCCCACGACTAACTCTCTAAATAAATACATCCGTAAAATAATCATCAGAACGAGACTTCTCTTGTTTACTTACCTGAAGTCATGTTGTCGTATCGCATGGCGTTCATCTCCGTCTTTGGACGTCAGATCCGTTCGACATCTTCAGATCCAAAATGGCCGCCGGTTCGGTCTACGTGCTCGCGGCGTAGAGTGGAAACATGACCTAACGGTGTTGTGCCTCAGAAACGCGTTCAAGCCGAGCGGCAACGTCCGCACTCGGCTTCCTTCGTAGGTCCACTAAGACAAAAGTATTGGCACCCAAAAGTATTGAACGTCTTCTTGAAGCGTTTGAAATGTTCAACGCCCGACTGCGTCAGACCTTTGACCCGCGGACCTTCTGTGACGTTTCTGAATCAGGCCGATTGTAAAAACAAACCCCAAAAAAAAAAAACCGTAAGGGAATATGTTACAGAAACATAAAGCGAAGCGTGTTAAAAGAGCGTTTCTGACCGAGACGTTAGACGCCAGTCGTATTTACAGTACAGGTTTTGACCAAATCGGAGGGCGTGCTGTATAACCGATATAAACCATCACCCCTCGGAGTAGAAGAACAGTGAGAGATGAGATTGTTCCACCCCTCACCTCTTCTGGAAGTGATTCTCCCAGTGTAGCGAAACGTATATCTCCACTCTTGTCTTGTAGCTCTGAGACGTTGTGTTCGCATTATAAAAACCGTGCAGTTTCATTCTCGAATCTGATTGGTCAGGAGGTGTAAGTTTGACGATTTTATTCGTCAAGTATATTCCTGAAATATTACGATCGTATTCCCATTTTATCCTAGTGTAAATTTTATTCCACGTATTAGGAGTTATTCTCGACTGTATATGAAAAATGTAACAATTATTATTTCTTTTGTGCTTCATTCTTGAAATATTATTACGCGTCTATTCGCAGCTTTATTATTTGAAAAAAAAAAAAAACCGTTGTTTTTGTTCTCAGCTTTACTCTTAGATGATTCCGATTTTATTTTATTCTTTATTCTTATACATTCTCAGCTTATTCATAGCGCTCTTTTAATACCAGCTTTAGCGTTTCCTTTCCAAAATCAAATGCTTTTTTGTTGTTGTTGTTCGTATCGGGGTTTGATTCTCACGAGTTCATTTCCACATTTGTGCATTTTAATCACAAAAGTAGTCACATTTGGAGAAATGATTTCGATTCTGATATTAAGATCCAAAATGATGAATGTTTTTGAAAAATAAAATCACACTATATGGACACTATAATTACAATTATTATTATTATTATTATCATTATTTTCCAAAATATTGGGACTGTTATTCCCCTAACGTCCGAATCTGATCCCTGAATTCTTGACAGGGTACGAATGTGTTACCAAAACTGTATTTAAATGAAAAAAACCATGTCATAGTTTCTAGAAACATTATTTTTATTATTAAATGCTCATTTTAGGAGCATTTAATCTGGATCCAAGACGTCCTCACTGACTCTTCACACACCTTCTTTTCACTTCACGTTACGCTCCTCAGGAGAAATATATCTGGACATTTTATCTGCTATATAAATATCTTCTTTTTTTTTTTTTAAATAAACTCTATATTAATTAAGAGAAGTCGAGCCAAGTTTCATACGAAAGAGAAAATCTCTTAAAGGCAGATTAAGAGTAACGGGAGGTTTAGCATCGCCTCTCTCCCGCGAGTCTCCAGCTGTGCTTCGTCCCTACGCGACGCGTTCGGACAGGTTTTATCACCGTTTCAGTCGGTAGGAGTCAATAATGAGTCACGCGTCAGTTTTATTAGCGAGTAAAATCGTGGTGACCTCAGTGATGGCGACGTCCCGTTTGGATCGCGCCGAGAGTTCTGTATGGTTTTATAAACGCCGAGTCTGACGTCTCAGGGCTTATCAGTGTATGTCTTCGCTAACGTGTATCTCGTGGCTGTTGCGAAATCCGTTCGGTGATTTATGATCATGTCTTCATCTTGTAAAGGCCAAAAGCTCGCTCTGGGAGAAAATGATGAACAGAATTGTATTTCATGATGTTTTATTAGTAGTCGGAGTCTGCTCTGGGTTTCGAGGCACTCCGAGGCGGACTGTTCGTGAGAGGAAGGAAATAATAATAATAATAAAAATAATAATAATAAAAATGAAAATTTTTCGCTGTAGTATTAGAATAACGAATCATACAATTCTTTTTCAAATATACAGTACTGTGCAAAAGTCTCGCCAGGAAATCCTGTAGAGCAAAGATGCGATCGGAGATCATGAAACGTTTCTACATTAAAAAAAAAAAAACGCACAAAACAAAACACCATAAAGAGCAGGACACAGTAATTGTACTTAAAGAAAAAAAAAAAAACAGGGTGCCAAGACTTATGCACAGCGCTGTATACCTTTTATTAGTTACGATAATATTCTAATATGATCATATAATTCAATAAAAATTGAACCAGAGTGAAACGTACAGTTGAGGTCATAAGTTTATACGCCCTGCAAAATCTTCAGTGTTAACGATTCAAAATAATAAGAGGAATCATTCAAGTTGCTGTTGTTGTTGTTGTTGTTGTTTATTTCTTCCTTCCCTGAAGAAGTTATTTCACATAGCAGATGTTTACATATCAGTCCACAAGACTCAATAATGACTGAATTTACACAAATGAACCAGTTCAAAAGTTTACACACGCTCGATTAGTAACCCCGTGTGTCGTTCCCTGGATGATCCACGACACGACTGTGTTTATGTTCTGTCAGAGTTCTTCACGAGTCCCTTGTTTGTCCTGAGAAGTTAACCCCCCCCCCCCACTGTTCTTCAGAAAAATCTCCTGCACATTCTTCACTTTTCCGGCATCTTCTGCGTATTTCAGCCCTTTCCAAACATCCTCTATAGTTTGCTTATAACCTGGACAACATACCAAAAAAAGTGGAATCTCATTTGTTTTTTTCGTTTTTTTTGTTCAGAAACAAAAGAGACACGTCTCTGCGACAAGACGCCATTTAAAGCGATTTTCTACTTGGAATAATTCTAATAAATGATTAAGCAATAACTACGACCCGATTTGAGGCTTTACATGTAGAAGATTTCCAAATATCACAGAACAAAGGAATTCATTTTTTATTTATTTTCCAAAAAAAAAAAAACGGTTCTCTTCATAGACAGGTTGGTCGTTTCTCTAGGACCTACAAGGGTCATCGTGTCGTTATTTGCCATTACGATTACGTAACGCTGTGTGTCATTTGCAGAGCTACAAAAACGATGCTTCATAATCTGACCGAGTGGCAGTGTTATTAAAAATCATGCAAATTATTATAATAAAAAGTGGACTGAGTACCGGGCCTTGTGGTACACCTTGGAGAATAACATTTATATCTGAGGCATGCTTGGCAAAACCTTTTCCTGTCTAGTGACAATGCTTTATTTCCTCTTAACACAAGTTCCAGTAATATCGGCTTGCTGTTCCTGAAGCACAGAGGTGATCAGATGTTAGCATACTGTATGTACAGGTACGGGTGAGCGTGTGGCTAAACACGGTGCGAATGAAACGTTGTGTTGTGTCTGAGTGTATACGGCGTGAGGAAATAAAGGAGGTCCAAGTACCAAACTTTGTGGTGCATCTTGGTGAACTTTTTATCTGAAACACAAAAATGGTCTTCCAGTTAAACGTGCCGTGTTTTATTCGCTCCGGATGTTCTGAGCAGAACTGTGAAGATTTAAATTTAGTGCCATGAAGTGGAAAATAATCGTCTTTTTTTTAGCAGGTTAACGTCTTCCGGTTTTAGAAAACCATTAGCACATTTTGTGTCTCTGCAGTGATTGATTGATTTATTGAGTGTATTATTATTGTGTGTTTAACCATAAAATTCTGTGACAGTTGGTTAGGGCGTGTGTGTATGTGTGATTCTGTAGCTAGGCCTGATGGGTAAATCACAGCATGAGGAAGAGGAGAAGTGGAATGCAAACAAAGTCATTGTAGTTGAGATCAGACAGTGTTACTGTTACAGAAATGTCTAATGCATCCGGTCTCGCTCTGTGTAGGACCCCCAGGAGCCCGAGGCCCAGCCGGACCGCCAGGCCCTATCGGACAAAGTGTGAGTTACCACACACCTTCACACACCACGATGATGCACACACTGAACAGAGGAACTGGGGATTTCTTAAAGGACCTGACACTGTGTGTGTGTGTGTGTGTGTGTGTGTGTGTGTGTGTTATGGTTTAATGTGTCTATAATTGTTTTTTCACTCTCTCAGGGAAAGCCAGGTTCCCCCGGTGTACCAGGACCCACGGGACCAAAGGGAGAGCGAGGAGAGAGAGTGAGTGTAACGTGTAAAACACCACCTGACTTTACCTTTATCCCCCTCGTGCTTACAGTAACACCTACCCTCTCACCCTGCAGGGACCGCTGGGGTATCCAGGAGAGAGAGGTTTCAAAGGAGAGCCGGTAAGATGACTGCCTCCCTCACTTCCTTCACCTTCCTCACTTCCCTCACCTCCCTCACTTCCCTCACCTCCCTCACCTCCCTCACCTCCTTCACCTTCCTCACTTCCCTCACCTCCCTCACCTCCCTCACCTCCTTCACCTTCCTCACTTCCCTCACCTCCCTCACCTCCTTCACCTCCCTCACCTCCTTCACCTTCCTCACTTCCCTCACCTCCCTCACTTCCTTCACCTCCCTCACCTCCTTCACCTTCCTCACTTCCCTCACTTCCCTCACCTCCTTCACCTCCCTCACTTCCCTCACCTCCCTCACTTCCCTCACCTTCCTCACCTCCTTCACCTCCCTCACCTCCTTCACCTCCCTCACTTCCCTCACCTCCCTCACCTCCTTCACCTCCCTCACCTCCTTCACCTTCCTCACTTCCCTCACCTCCCTCACCTCCTTCACCTCCCTCACCTCCTTCACCTCCCTCACTTCCTTCACCTCCCTCACTTCCTTCACCTCCCTCACTTCCCTCACCTCCCTCACCTCCCTCACCTCCTTCACCTTCCTCACTTCCCTCACCTCCCTCACCTCCTTCACCTCCCTCACCTCCCTCACCTCCCTCACTTCCTTCACCTCCCTCACTTCCTTCACCTCCCTCACTTCCCTCACCTCCCTCACCTCCTTCACCTCCCTCACCTCCTTCACCTTCCTCACTTCCCTCACCTCCCTCACCTCCTTCCTCCTCCACCTCCTTCACCTCCCTCACTTCCTTCACCTCCCTCACCTCCCTCACTTCCTTCACCTCCCTCACTTCCTTCACCTCCCTCACTTCCCTCACCTCCTTCACCTCCCTCACTTCCCTCACCTCCCTCACTTCCCTCACCTTCCTCACTTCCTTCACTCCCTCACCTCCCTCACCTCCTTCACCTCCCTCACCTCCCTCACTTCCTTCACCTCCCTCACTTCCTTCACCTCCCTCACTTCCCTCACCTCCCTGACTTCCCTCACCTTCCTCACTTCCTTCACCTCCCTCACCTCCCTCACTTCCTTCACCTCCCTCACCTCCTTCACCTTCCTCACTTCCCTCACCTCCCTCACCTCCTTCACCTCCCTCACTTCCTTCACCTCCCTCACCTCCCTCACCTCCTTCACCTTCCTCACTTCCCTCACCTCCCTCACTTCCTTCACTTCCTTCACCTTCCTCACCTCCCTCACTTCCTTCACCTCCCTCACTTTCCTCACCTCCCTCACCTCGGTCACCACCGTCAGCTTCGTTACCTCCATCAATCCCTTCTTTTCCTTTCTTTCTTAGGTTTTGTAATTTTTTTTTGCATTGTTGTTTATTTTGTTCTTGCACAGTTTTTAAATATTTAAATATTGTTTCCTTCTTTCTTTTTTTCTTTTTCATTATTTTCCTTTTTTATATTCCCTCCTTTTCTTTTCGTTTCTTTTCTTTCTCAGTATTTTTAGTTTCCTGTTTTTTCTTTCCGAAAGTGCTATGATGATGATGATGATGATTAGAGTTATTGTTAAACAGCAGCGGTGACTGTAAGCTGTTTCCCTGCAGGGTGAGCCGGGGCCGAAGGGTGAGCCTGGGGAGAAAGGTCTTCCGGTAAGCGTGTTTGGGACGGGTTCACTGCTGTCACTCACACCCACACACACTCACACACACACACACTTTAACCTTTGACCCCTACAGGAGAGAGCAGGAGACCGTAGAGATCTGCAGGATGCGGGTCTCTGCTGTAACTCTTTCTTTTGTCCTATTCAGATATTTTGCAGGTTGTTTTCACGCTGTTGTTGTTGTTGTATGTTGTTTATGTTGATCCTGGCTTCAGTCCTGTTCACAGTGACAGGTTTTAACCTCACGCTTTATCCCTCAGTGCACTTTCCCTCTCAGTTTATCTCTGCATGCAGAGTCAAATCTGATGAATGGAGGATTAAGTGTATTTCAGATGGAAGTTGCACTGACAGGATGCTGCTTCAATGTCGCTCACTTCCTGTATGTGGTGTTGGGTTTGTTTGTCTGTGATGGTCACATTGGGGTGTGAATACGATGTTGGTACCGAGTTGCCCGAGTACGCTGATCTAAAACATGAAGCCACGGGGATCTGAAATCGGGTACTCTCTCACGAGCTGAACGTGGCTCACAATCTGCGGTCTGAATAAACATCCTGTGAAATGTAACCTCATCTAGTGAGTTATATCTAATCTAACCTGGTGAGAGAAATCTAACCTCATGACTGAAACGTAATCCAAACTAGCGAGCGAAACCTGATCCAAGCCAGCAAGAGAAATCAGGACAAATGAGTGAAATGTAATTTAAAAAAAAAAAAAAAAAAGAGAAATCTAATCTAAAATCGCAAGGGAAATTTAATGTGAACTAGCAAAACAAATCTCATCTAACCTAGTGAGGGAAATCTAATCTAATCTAGCCAGTGAAATCTAATCTGACCAAAGAATGAAGGCTAATCTAACCTAGCAAGTGAAATCTAATCCAATTTAGCGAGCAAAAATCTAATCTAGGCTAGTAAGTAAAATCCAATCTAACCTAGTAAATGAAAGTAAGAGTTTGAGAGTCTCGGACAGCGTGTTCCATATTAGGCCACGCCCAGTAGGACCGAGGCTCGGCTGATTTTTGCCCGTTTTGTGACATGACGTTTGGTAAGATGCTAAAGTTTTAGTGGGTCAGCGCACATGGGCAACTTTTACCGCTCGGATTGTGTGTTGTTTTTGTTTGTTTGTTTGTTTGTGTTGGTGGCGGGGTGCTGTCTCACTGAGTGTTCACCGTCTGACCCTCCTACTCCCACCTACTGACTCCACGCCGAGAGCTCACACTCGCCGTCCGAGCCTCCGGACTCGGCATACACACAACGAACACAACACAGAGTAATTAGAATATTAAATTCGATTATCGGGAGGACAAACATCAGACGTGAATTCTGTTCGGGACGGAGGTTAATGGAACAGAATTCCAGAAAAACCTGTTTACTTGTAGTTAGAGGGCCGTTATTGATTTCTGGGAGTAAATCTTGAAAACTACAGACATTTGACTGGAACAATACAGATGTGCTGATGAGACACGCGCGAGAGGAAGTTTGACCACAACTGTTCGTATTGAAGTGGGTTTTTAGTTTTCGTTTGATTTAACTGTCCAAACGGATCAAATAGAATCTAATCTACAGACTAAAATCAAACCTAGCAATTGAAATCTAGTCTAAGCTACCAAGCGAAATCTTAACCGGTCTAGTGGGCGAAATCTAATCTAACCTTTCAAGTGAACCAAAATCCGACCTAGAAAAGGAAATCTACTCTAATATAGCATGTGAAATCTAACCTCGTGAGTGAAATCTAATTGGATCTAGGCAGTGAAAGCCAATCAAACCTAATGAATAAAATCTAATCATACCTGGCGAGTTAAATCTAACCTTACTTGGCAAGTGGAATCTATCTTAGTGGGTGAAATCTAATCTACCCTAGCAAGCAGAATTTAACCTAGTGGGTGAAATCTACAATTGCAAGCAGAATCTAACCTAGTGGGTGAAATCTAATCTAAGATAGCAAGCAGAATCTAACCTGGTTGGTGAAATTTACTCTAACCTAGCAAACCGATTCTAACCTACCGAGCGAAATCTAGCAAGTCCAATCTACTCTAACCAACCGCATGTCGTCTTAACTAACCTAGTGAGGGAAATCTAATCTGACCTGGTGAGTAAAATCTGTTCCAAGCGAGTGAAAGCTAACGTAGCGAGTGAAAGCGAATCCCACATACACTACCGATACTGTGTGTGTGCGTTGTGTGTATCCCAAACGTGTTTGTGCTTTAGCGAGTGTGGGTAATGGTGGTGTGTGATGGATCAGCGCTGCTGTGTTGGGATTTGGGTGATGTTTTGGGTGGAAGGGGGTGGGGGCGTGAGTGGATACAGCTATCGTCCAGTTTCCCCACAATGCATTGCTGCTGCATGGCCCCATCTCATTACGCTGCTTGTGACCTTCCTGTCTGCCTGCTGCTCTCACGTCTGACTCTCTGAGCTCCACTTTTAACAGCCACGGAGGATTTCCGGGTAAACGAATGACCGATCTGTTCGGGAAACTCCTCCACTCGATCATCGCTGACATCGTCACCGGATTATTGACTCCACGGTCTGTTAGCGGCCGAGGTTTCAGAGATAATGATTTAGGACCTGGTCCCGGTTTGTAACACGACGCCTAGAGATACTGTAGTACAAAATCCACAGACCCGGCATTAATCATAACGCACTGATGATTTACTGACTCTAATTTGCAACATCTCGCTCGCTTCAGGAGATGTACACATCATTTATTTCTCCACACACACACACACACACACTCAGCCTATTCCCTGTGCACCAATCCATTGTTTTCCCATCGATTTTCCAAGTGCTAGCCAGGAACGATAAGCGATCCTCTCATTACACGAGAGCTGTTTTATTTGGCTCCGGCGAATCGTCTCCTTTCCCTCGCATGCACTAATTTGTACATAACCCCGTGCTAAGTTCATGACCGAGTCATCAATAACCTCCTCGACGACGTTACGCTCGTCACGAGTTTCGCGTCCTGCGAAATATTTGTTGAACTCTGTAACGGAGTTCCAGCGGAGCCATGGAGATCTCGCAATAGGCCCGTGATCGAAATGAATGATCCTCTTTGAAACTGTAGTCTAAGCTAATAAGGGTCTGTCTTTGTGTTTTGCGCCGTTTAGAAAAATATGTCCATCTCGAGTGTTGTAAAAATATAAATGAGTGAATATTACGGCTGTAGTATAAAGTCAGTCCAACAGTCTGTTTTATATCGTTCATCGAATTCATTTAGAGTCATTTAGATCAGCGGTCCCCAACCCCCGGCCCGGTACCGATCCGTGGGTCATTCGGTACCGGGCCGCACAAAAAAGAATAAATAACTTGCATTATTTCCGTTTTATTTATTATCGGAGTCTGAACGATGTTTTATTGTGAAAAATGAGCGGATTCTCTCCGTCACATCCGTCTACGACTCGCTCTCGACGCAAGTGAAGACGCTTGTCTCGGTCACGTGATGTGTTACTCGGTCACGTGATACGTTAAGGGGTAGAGCGGAAGTTACTCATGCTATGTTGTTGGCGTGATGTTACGAGGACGCTGCTAATAAAGCTGCGATTTCACATCGGATTCACGTTTATTATTAGATTTTAAAAATACCCCAGTTTTTATGCCGGTCCTGTCATTTTATTTTGTTGTATTTATCCGCCACACCTTAAAGGTAAAAAATAATTTACTAGGGGAGAAAAACACAAATCCTTTAACTTTCATTGACTAAAATGATGTTTTAGTTGACTAAACATTATTTGTAAAAATAGCCCTAGGCTATAACAATACCCGAATGATTAAATGTGACTATAATTGCGGACTAGTGGACTCGGAAAATATTGAATATTGTGTGAATTTATTTATTTATTTATTTATTTTAATGTACACTCAATTTAAATCTGATGACTACAACACAGTCCAAAAAAAGCTGGGACAGTCGACTGTTAATGCTGTGTAACATCAGCGTTTCTTTTAATAACACTTATTAAGCGTTTGGACGCTGAGTGAAGAGACGGGTTAAGTTTAGCGAGCGGAATTTTCCCCCGTTCATCCAGTTGCTGTACGGGGCCTCTGTTGCTTTATTTTGCGCTTCATAATGCGCCGTACGTTCTCAATGGGAGACGGGTCAGGACTGCAGCAGGCCACGCTCGCACCCGCAATCTCTGCTTACGCAACCACGTGCTTGTAATCCGGGCAGAACGTGGTTCGGCGTTGTCCTGCTCTGGATAACAGCACACGTTGCTCCAAAATGTGCTCCAAAATCCATACCATGGGCACTGACACGCCCCCATACCATGGCCACTGACACACAATCCCATACCATGGCTACTGACATGCCCCCATACCATGGGCACAGACACGCCCCTATACCATGACAGACACTGAATTTCGGACCTGACGCTGATAACAGCTCGGATGGTCCTTTTCCTCTTTGGTCTGGAGAACACGACGGCTGTTTTGTCCAAAAACTATTTGAAACGTCGACTCATCAGACCACAAAACACGATTCCACTGTGCTACTGTCCATCTCAGATGAGACCGAGCCCAGAGAAGTGGGTGGAGCTTCTGGACAGTGTTGATGTACGGCTTCTGCGTTGCATAGTAAAGCCTTAACCTGCATCTGTGGATGCAGCGGCGAATGGTGTCGCCTGACCAAGGTTTACCAAAGTATTCCCAAACCCATGTCAGGATCTCCGTTACAGACTCATGACGGTTTTTAAGACAGTGACGTCTGAGGGATCGGAGATCGCTGAATGCACGTGCATTAAGAAGTGGTTTTCGTCCTCGCCCTTTACGCACAGAGATTCGACCGGATTCCTCGAATATTTTATTTATATTGTGCGCTGTAGAAGGTGAAAATCCTCCCGACTCGTCTCTGGGGAACATTCTTCTCAAAGTGTTGGATTATTCTCTGACGCGTCTGTAGGCAGATCGCCGAGCATCGACCCGTCCTTCCTCTTGAACGTCTAGACCTTTTTGGGAGACTCTTTATATACTATAATTAGACGATTGCCTCACCTGTTTCACGTCACCTTCTTATTCCAACTTCTCACACCGCTATTATTCCTAAATCGTCCCCTGTCCCAACATTTTTTGGAATATGTTGCATTCATCAATTTCAAAATAAACATTTACCTACAAAAAACTATGCAGTTGATTAGTTAAACATCAAATACCTCGTCTTTGTATGGGTTTTTTTTTTGTTTGTTTGTTTAAATACAAGTCAAACAACATTTACATACAGTATCACTCCTCTTTGTTTTTATTAGCATTTTCCATACTGTCCCAACTTTTTCTGAATTGGGGTTGTAGTAATCTAGGTGGTTTAATTCAGAATGGGTTGCTCGCTCCAACCGGGAGTTCATTTTTCTCAGAATTACATTAGATGGCTAGTCACAGCTGTCTGATAGTGAGCTAGCATATCGTTCGATAAAGAGCGGACTCCTCCCGCCCAGTGTGAAGACAATATTATGGATGTATTTTAGTTAGTAATAGTCAATCGTAACGTATTTTTCAGGTATTTTGGACTAAAACGGGTATATTCAGCAGTATTTAACCTAAACATTATTATTATTATTATTATGTGGCTAATATTTGAGTTGGAAGCGCACACAAAACATTGCAGAAGAAAAAAATTACTCTGATTGGACAAGTTATACATCATTTAAAACCTGGGTTTAAAAAAAAATAGCTCCAGTGTGAGAACATCCCGAACCAGACGGAGGTTGACGAGATGGCATTAACGACGATGGATATTAAATTAGCCTTCTGTGGGGTTTTTTTCTAAATGAAAATACAGGCGAGCGTTCTCCATCTCCGGAGGAGTACAGGGTATGACTTGTGGATCATTTCAGGGCCAGAAAAATGTCAACAAAAGAAATGAGCGAAATCTGTTGCAAAACAATACTTCGAATCAGACGACAGAATATCTCTTCGCTTCGTAATGAACTTTGGATTTTACGCTGTTTGTATGTTTATGTTTATTGCATGATTCAGACTAAAAAAAAAAAAAAGGGTGAAATGGTGTCTGGCCTGGCCTGTTACCTGCATGCTGTTTTTTTTTCTTTCTTTTTTTTTAATTCCTTACAGCATGGCCTGAAGAAGAAAAACAAAGTCAAACCGAGATGTTTTGGCAGATGTTTATTTTATTTTTTAGACGCCTTGAATCGTATGTTTAACCCTTTTAACTTCTAATATAAAGTAACTAAACAACCTTGCATGGTGGCAAGCGCTTGGTTTGGCTGCTGCTCCCATAACTTGACGGCTGTATCTGTCTCCACAGGGGGACGGCATACACCAAATCCGTGAGGCCCTGAAGATCTTAGCCGAGAGGGTTTTAATCCTCGAGACTATGATCGGTATCCACGGTGAGTAGGCAGGGCAAAAGGTCAGAGTTCGGGGAAGGGGAGGTCAGGGGTCAGATAAGATCAGATCACGGGCGGTGGGGAAACAAGGGGACAGACGAGGCACTCAGGGAGGGAACGGAGCCCCGCACCCAGAAGCACCCTGGTAACCCGATGCAGGAACCTCACTGCTCTTGATCTTTGGTAGGACGTTAGTTTGAAGATGTTGCAAGACTTGCAGGCTGACCTGGAGCTGCTGGCTCGCAGGGTGCAGCTGCTGGAGGCGATCATCTGGCCAGGTAAAGACGCAATCTGCAATGTGCTGCCCTCTGCTGGACTGGTAAAGAGTTCAGGAGCAGGCAGTGCCAGGGTTAGAGACTTAAAGTACAAAGTGTAGGTTATGTGAGCTACGAGGAAGTGCGGGTCTACAGAAATGGACTCGAGCACCTTCCTTTCGTTTTAGATTTTTGTTTTGTTTAAAAAAAATAATAAAATTTTTTTTTTTAGAAGTTTGAGACTGTACAGTGCAGACGGCGGGTAACTGGACAGTGACTCGAACAGGGTTTTCCCATCCAGTCTGATCCAGTCCTGGTAGATCCCCGCCCGAGACTCGGTTCAGACCTGGTATTAACACCGCCTCCTCAGGTGATCCGACCCCATGCGGAGATGTTAACCAGTGTCAAAACTTTCTCCGGTGAATATACTGTTGCTGTGCTGAAAAGTATTTACACCACAGCGCTCTGAAAGTCTGATGTCTGATCGGTCAGAAGGTGGTGATTAATCCTCTATAACGGCGGCTCTGACTGTAGCGCAGGTTTATTTTAACGCACTCGTCCTGATACGTTATCGTTTCTATAGTAACGGCTCGTTCACGGGGACGTGTACAGCTCCGTTTTTAACGATTTAAAAACGTGTGTAATCGTGAACACGTTGAAGTCAGTACACCTCTGTTAGGAGCTGTTTACTTACCTAACATTCGTGGAAGGAGTCTCCGGTGTTCGAGGTGAGGAGGATAGTCTCGAAGACGTCACTGTCCGGTGATCCGTGTCCTGCGCTGTATGTGCTGAAAGTGTGATAGAATTGTTATTTATTTCTTGATTTTTTGCTAGAATGGCAGTTCAGAGTTAGTTCAGTTGTTCTCTTCCACGTCGTGTTGTTTGGAGGCTGAACTGTTTCAGAAGTTTCCCCCTTCTCCATCACAGAGCCCGACGGAGGATCCGGAGACGGCCCGTTCAGCACCCCGTCTACAGACTTCTTCCGGAACAAGCGTGCCGGCCTCCTGCCCTTCCGGGTCAAACCGCCGTCCCTCTTGACCGAGTCTAAAATCCGAAGGAAGTCCTAAAGGGGTCAGCCTCTCATTCCAGCTTGGACTGGCAAAAGTCCCCATAACACGTACCGTCCTACAGATCCACTCACCGACTCTGGAACATACCATTGAATAAAGAAGGGGAGGGGGAGGGAACACCTCAGGGAAAAAAAAAAAAAAAACACACACAAGTGGTGCTGCAGAAGTTCACCATCTCAACTGGAAGTCAGTCTTTAACTTCGATCTCCCTTTTCGCTTGCATGAAACGAAGAAAAGAGAAATGTACAGTCATTCTAACGGTGCTTGAGTAAAGATCATACGATGTGGGACAATAAGGGGACGAAACAAGCTGGTACATGTGATGGAGAAAGAACATCAGCTGAAGTCGCTCTCTCGCTCTCTCTCTCTCTCTCTCTATATATATATATATATTTTAACAGACCCCTTAGGGAAGCTAGGACATGTATCGTATTTAGGAAAACGCTTATTCACTATTCAGTTTTCAAACATTTAAGCAATAAATTAGTTATCCTCCCTAGCATTAAATGCACTATTTTAGAGGTTGTTGTTGTTGTTGTTTTTGTATTCTAGAGAAGCAGGAAGGAAACAGAACCCCACTTTAAAGGCTTTAAGTTAAACAAAAACGTACCTGACGCTTGGCATTTTGACGTTGTGTAATCTGTATCTATTTATTTGCAGGGTTTTTTTTTTAATTTCATTTGGAATTTCTCACTAGAACACCGTGTTTAGAGCTTTGAGTTTCCACCACAGGAAGATCTAACGCCGAGTGCACACGACATCATTTCAAGCCCAGGCTTTGTTCTTCTTCTTTTATTTATTTTTCTTTTAAAAATTAATAATACAATCGACAATGAGCTCAAATAAGAACCCCGCCCTCTAATCGTTCCTTCGTCATAATGAGGAGCTTAAATAACTGCCTGGGAACACGACTGTGTTTTTCTTCATCACAGATTTTCTTCTCAGCCTGAAAATATATCGATGGTGGAGCCAAAAAATAAAAATAAATAAAATGTAAATAAATGATGTGTCGAATCGCAAAATTTGGCCGGAATGAAGGTCCTGAATCCTGTCTGCTACCCGATTAGGGCACTAATTTGACCTCTCGCATGAAACAGCTTGCAAATATTTCAATTATTCGACCATAAAAGAGGACATTTTTGTCTAGTTAGTGCTTGGACCCCTTTTGATTGCTGCTTATGGGATCCATATATGGGATAAATACTGTATAATTGTTTTCAAATTCTTTCTCTTGATTTTGCATAAATACACACTACGGCAAGTTACTTATTCTTCATCTTGTCAAAGTTATCAACATTTAATTACTTCAAATAATAAGATTTCGGGATCGAGGGCGGTTTTTTTTTTTCTGTTGTTGTTGTTTTTTTTCGATTGGGAATCCTTCCAGGTTTAAAGACTAAAAAAAAAAAAAAAAAAACCCAAACCTGCTCATATGAAACAGATGTGGCTAGCAAACCTACATATATAAGAAAAGATCCGGGCTACAATAATGTCTGGTGCACTCGGTATCCATCACGTCTCCCCGATCTCTAATCGCAGTGGGGATGGATGTTGGTTATATTCTCAATGCTGCGAGGAAAATAAAAACCACTCAATAAACACTGGCTAAAATCTTCGGTCGGTCATCAGAGTGACTTTTTCCCCTTCTTTTACAAAAAAATAAATAAAAATAAAACAATGCAAAATGATTATGTTGATGATGTCCTACACAATCTGTACAGGGTCCTTCAGAAGGAACCTTTTCAAGGACCTTTTCATGAACCACTGAACCCTTGGAGAACCCCTGAAGAACCGAAATTCTTCTGTAGAGTCTACAAACACACGGAAGTGCTTTACAGAAGATCAGTTCCGCGTTTAAACGACTGATGATCGTCTGAGAAATGAACTTACATGGGACTTGAATCTTTTTCTCTCTCTCTCTTTCTCTCTCTCTCTCTCTCTCTCTATCTGCAGCTTTATATCATCCTCCAGCGCAAACGCTCAACTGACTTCCTTTTCTTTTTTTTAAGACTCGTCTTTTGTCCTGTATTGATTGGGGGGTTTTTTTTTTCCTTCTCTCTCTGAACGTTAATTATTTAAAAAGAAAACCGATGGTGAGATCCGTTGATGTTTCTGTGTTGCGTACGACGACTCGCGTGACGTCGGGTTTGTATTTTCTCCCCTCGGTATTTTACGGCTCCTCGGAACGTTTGCTCCGATCCGGTGTTTGTAAGTGTTTGGAGTCGTTGTTAAAACAATAAAGTGTTTGGTGTTCACTTTCGTAATCCTTCGCCCCGTATGGTTGCTGTCTGTGTACGGAGAACGATTTAAAGCCCACCTGGAATGGAATCCGACCTCCTTTCGTCACGTTGGTCTGTTGATCGGCTCAGCGTCTGACGCTAAAACTAGATTTCTTCAAATTCCCTCATTAATCAAAACAAATGTCACGATTCAACTCATCTCTACACAGCTTCGTTTTTTTAAAAAAAAACAACTTTAACCATCCAGGAATATTAATATTTATTCTCTCTCTCACACACACACACACACACACACACACACACACACGGCTGTCCTCCAGCTCGGAAATACGCCACATTACAAAATTCATGTTAATACGTTTCATTAAGTTATTAAATAAGTTATGATAAGTTTCATTCTTCTTAAAATAGGAAATAAACCCATCATGATATCCTTCAGTATATACATTCATAAATTCATAAAAATGAAATAAATCTCTTCACATTTTATTGTCAAGAAAATGATGTATTTATTTATCTACGGTTTGGTTGCCAGATATTTATTTATGTATTTCATGACTGATTGACTCCAACACACACACACACACACGCGCACACACACACACACAAAACCCCTAACTCGCTTATATTACCAATAAATAACTCTTCGGTTTCCTCTGCTCCAGACGTAACAATAAATCTGGGTCGATCTGATGCCACTCGTATTAACGGGTTCGATTTTGTTCGTATTTGTATTATGGGATGTTGTCCACACCGTCCCCGAGCGCGCCCCGGGTCACGTGCTCGCTGCTTTCTTCCCTTTAGAGATGACCACGGCGTCCTCGCCGACCTGGTCATCGATCAGCAGAGAGATGGCTCCGTCCAGGTGCGGAGACGCGGCCAGAGCCACCACGGCTTTCTCCATCGGGAAGCCCATCTTCTCCAGCTGCTGCAGCCTGACAACGAGAAGAAGAAAGGGAGGAAAGAGTTTACTCTAAACGGTAGTCAGTCAGCCATGACACTGTGAAAGGTCTGATCTTCATTCATCTCGGACATCTCGTTTTAAATTGACACAGATGTGTGTGTACAGGACATTCACAAGTTTCTGCTCCAAGTCAAACTTTAGCGTCATACGAACCGTTCCCAGCTTTTAAATCTCCGAAAGCAGGGCCTAGGTCGCGAAGTGATACCTGTTCTGCAAGAACCGTGCGCTTCTGTCCCTGTTTTTTTTTTTTATTCTTATAAACGACAGGAAGTAATTTCTGGTTGGTCCAAAACAGCACGAGCGCGAGAGCTGAACGTGGTTTGAGGTTGAAAGATTTGTTCCGCTCTTGCTCGGGGGTAAAATTAAAAGCGTAAAACATCGCACACCTCAGGGAAGAAACGGAGGATTTCTGGACTTCCACTTTATCCGCCGGCCGTGCCTTCCGGAGCGTCCCGCAGCGACGCCAGGATCCCCGCTCTTAGCAACTCCTCGTCCAATAGCTGCTCGTCTGTCACCATAACAGGTCCTCGTTGCCACTGGGGCGCGGTGTGTGTCCAGGGCTGCGGGGGGGTGTGATCCTCCAACTGGGACCTGCTGCTCGAAGCGACACGTCCCGTATGAGACTCGGCATGAGGTCGAGATCTGAAAAGGAAACAAGACTACATCACGTTAGTGACGGTGCGGTGCGGTACCGTACCTCATCTAAATCCAGAACTTCTAGAACTTCTAGCTTTTCCACCACGTCACCTGTATTCATCACACTCAGAAATAAAGACGTACCAAACTGTACTTTCACCTCGTGTGCATCTTTTGTTCGGGGAAAACGCACACGGTGCTCCTTGAATTCGCTTTTACGAGCAGTCCTTAATATAGATCATTATCGTTTACACACCTTCAATTATTTTGAAAGGTGACCAGGTGTAAATAAATAAATAAATATGACAATAATCAATAAAAATGTCCCATCCGAGACATACAAAACGTGATGGTGCCAGTCCAGTGATGAAGAAAAGTACAGCTTGGTACCGTTATTTCTGAGAGTAAATAAATAAGACACAGTGAGCAACCCAGATTAAGCTGAAACTTTAGTCTTCCTCAAATAATAATAAAAATAAAAACAGAGTAGTTTAAGGAGTTTTTTTTCGACACACGATATGAATACAGCGAGCCTTTTGCGTGCGTCTGCGATGCCGTTATGTTCTGCCCTACGTAGTGAGCGTCTATCGTGAACAGGAAGCCGTGTTGGATTGGCAGGAAAGGTGTTGTTTTTAATGTGAAATGGTGTAATAACCCGTGTGTGGGGCTGATGTGGGTCGGTAGTTGATATTTATTCGAAACGTAGAGCCACGCTGGCAGGCAGGAGCACACGCCGAGACCCTCGGTCCGCTGCAGGAGCCTGATTAACTCGGTGCTGTCTTGGAAACACGTTAAGGGCGGTGAACATACAAAGCTTATTCTAGATGAACTCTTTACAGTAGGACAGGTCAAAGATACAGTTCAGCCCCAGGCAGATGGCGTAGAAGTGCAGGAGTCCTGGCGCGCTCGGAAGAAGGAACAAATCGACCAGCAAGACGAGCCATGGCAGGGTCCAGGGAGGCAGACAGCGCAGGGCCCGTCTCCGTTTGCTCTGCCGACACTGAGCCGCGAACAGTGCCAGCTGGACGCCCGAGTACCCACATATCCGGCTGGCTTCGTCGCCCGTCACGAAGAGGAAGAGGGCGTAAATGGGAGGAAGGAGCACCGTCGAGACGAGAGACAGGACAAGGAAGACCAGCGTGCCCCATTTCCTCTCCTGCCTCGGGCCGAGACACAGCAAGAGGGCAAGGTCGTGGAGCAAAGACACGAGCTCCTCGTGACTCACAGCGTAGAAGATCAAATCTGCGAGAGAAATAAGAGTGCCGTAAACCGAGACGGTGGTGCAGATGATCTAAGGTTCTAAGCAGAGACACAACTTACCATAGACACCTGGGAGTTCAGCACCTGGCCCTAAACTCAGACTGGCATGAATTCCACAGAGCCAGACTAATACAAACAGGATCAGGATCAGAGCTGTGCCACTACACACACCTGATCGCCTGGATCCAAACCACAACCATGGCCACATCATAACCCAGCTCTGTGGATCATCTGCTCCACAACATCTCAGACATTTCTATTCTATTCTATTCCCATTCTATTACTGCTCTACCCTCCAAGGCCAAGCTTCTAGACATGACCTAGCTGGGAAGAGTTATAAGCTGCATATACGGTTATCATTTTAAATACAAGATGGTTGTTTTTTTTAAACCGCAAGAGTTAAACAACTATACTTCAATTTTTTGTACATTTCTTCATTAGATTTTATTTTCGATTGCTAACCCGTTTATTTTGATACGGACACTTCCGGTTAGGCGAGCCCATTCGCGCAGATTTAAAAAGTGCGCACGCGCGGCTTCCTGTTGGAAATCATGTCTTAATGGATGTATAAATCGAACAAACCGATATACCATATCATATATCATATCGACGAATACGTGTGAAATATCAATTCAAAATGACAAGTTTAAAAAAAAAAAAAACCCGTCTGTGCTTTTCTGCGAACCCCCTCCCCCCACCCCCACGAGGTAAACAATGGAACATCCAGCATTAGGGCGTTTTTATTTTATTTATTTTTTTAAAACCTCTGCGCATGCGCACTTCCATCCCCCTGCTCGCGCGACGTTTGAACTGCGCATGCGCACTTCCATCACCCTGCTCGCGCGACGACATTTGAACCGCGCATGCGCACTGGTCCCGTTTCTCAGTAGCAGCGGAAAATGGCGTCGGTTACAAGTAAGTGCGGTTTCTGGCTATTTTTTACATTTTTTTCAAACTATCTCTATCCAGACAGAAATGATTTGGAGTTTGTACTTCCTGATGTTTACAACGTAAATACGTGGCGTCCTGCGTACAGGAAGGTATTTGATGGTCGAAAAAAATACTCGAACGACGGCGCCGGAATTGTTTTCGGGCGAACACGCAGCTACGGTTAGCCGCTTAGCATCCGGCTAGCATCCGGTTAGCATGTGTTCAAATCTATACGCGTATACGCTTCTACCTCAAACTAGCTAGACCTAACTGTAGAATCACTTATTTAGATCATCAAATGTGCGATATTTAGTGAATAAAAAACAAAACACGAGGGAAATTCGGAGCGTTTGAGGTGCAGTTAGCTAGCCGGCTAGTTTCATCAGAACGCGTGTTCTTTATTCCTTATTCTCTTTTTTTTTACGACCGTCACGTGACTCGTGTAAAGAATTAAACATCTTAAAACGACACGATATCGACATTTTAGCTCCTATAGACCTGCTTTATCATAATGCGGGTGGGTTTGGTGTCATTTTCCCGCCGTGTTTTAGCGAAACACGTTTATCGCCGGGCGCAAAAGTTTGTGCGCCCCCCTTTGGCACAAGTGTGTTTGTCTCTCATCACGATTTATAACCTGATGTTTTTATTTCGTGGCGTGAGAGTGGGTTTTATTTGATGAATATTATGGTGTTGGTATGGAGATGGGGATGAGAAGGTTTGAACTCTGATGTATGCGCGTGATGTGATGTGTTTTTTTTCTCTTTTTTCCCCTTCTGTGTAGATTACAGTGGCTATAATCAGGCTGGTGCCCAGCAAGCGTAAGTGTGCATCGTAAACATACAGTGACCCTGAGTGTTTTATTCCCCTTGTACCACAGCGACACGCCATGTTTTATAGACCCGGAAGCGAGTTAGTCCATCTGACACCGGAGACTTCCGTATCTGTTAGTGGCACGACCCTGCGGTAGAAACCGATACCGTATCAGGACGGGCGTGTTTAATATAAACCTTTTTAATCGGCACCCTCCGACCAATCAGAACCCAGACTCTGGCATTGTGCTGTGGTATAGTCGTTACGCTTGACGTCACCGGTTGTGTCGCGGCGCGCTGAGTATCTTTGGTTTTCCCGCAGGTACGGCTCATATGCAGCCCCGCCCGCTCAGGGATACGGACAAACGGCACAGGTACGTTCTGGATCCTCGTTAGTAATTAAGGCAACAATGTTTAAATGTGATCGCGGGTTTCTTAAGATGACGCTCCTGCGACAAAGATAAAACAAAGTTTAGGTAGATCAGAATAATAAGTAGTGGGGGTAAGATGGAAATGAAGAATAGATGATGTGTGAGATGTGTTGTGTGTAAATGGAATAAAATGAATAAAGTGGCGCCGGGTTGAGACCTGGGGGAGGGTTTTGGGTGTCTGGAGCGTGACCTGTAGTTTATTTGTTTTTCAGCAGGGCTACACTCAGCAGGACTACGCTTCGTACGCCCAGGCTCAGCCCGCTGCCACCGACTCCGCTTACGCCCAGACAGCCTCCTCTACTGGAGGATACACGCAGCAGCAGTACGCCGCCGCGTACGGACAGTCCACCACACCAGGTTCGCCCGAAACTAATCGCTATCCAGCATCGGGTGTGTTTCTGAGCTGATGGCACACAGCCGGAAGCATTTAGGTTGTAATTCGATCTCTAACTCTAAGCCTGGTTGAGGGGGGTTTGAGTCACCTCCACGGAAGTGAAAAACCACCAGATATCGGACTCTTGGTGTACAGGTTTTCAGTATAATCTGATTATCGAGCTAGCACTCCTGCTAAAATAGAGGTTTTGTTATCAAAGCTTTACAGCAGCTTTAGCTGAGCATTTCATTCGTTTCCTAATCCATGTGTAAGTTAAGCAACACGCTCAGGCTTAAAATGTTACAGGAATTTGCTTAATGTCTCAGAAGTCAAATAAAATGGTGAAATGTATCCAACATTCATTCACTGGTGAAATGAGCCGTGAGAGGGTGTGGTGTCAGATTATTCTGTTTTTGGTACCAGTTGTGCATGTATGTGATCTTTCTCTCTGTATGTGTTTTCCTCCAGCTGCTTACAGTACTCCTCAGGCTGGAGCTCAGGGCTACACTCAGCCTGCACAGACCTACGGGACTAGTAGCTACGCTAGCAGCACCGCCACCGCTCCTCCTGCCACTCAGGCTTCGTACGGCACGCAGTCTGGATACTCCGCCCAGTCCGCTTACTCCGGATACGGCCAGCAGGCTGCCTCGGCCACACAGAGGTACCGGCAGAGCTTCCTGTATGAACACGAGCACGCCACATAGTGGAGGTTCACGTGTTGCCGTGTGGATGCTGGTCTGTGTGAAAGTTTGTCTATGAACCCTCTAATCTTTTTCCCTCCCTTCCTGCTTTGTAGTTACAGCGCTAGCACGCAGCCTGCCTACTCCCAGGGGGGCTACCAGCCCCGCAGTCGGCCTACGGAGGGCAGCAGCAGTCTGCCTACACTCAGGCCCCGCCCCAACAGCCGCCGCCGTCTACTGCATACCCTCCTCCATCCAACGGATCCTACAGTCAGTCTCAGTACAGCCAGCCCGGCGCTCCTCAGACCGGCTACGACCAGTCCGGACCTTATGGTGAGGTTCACCTGCTCTCGAATTGCAAACAGTCAGCTTCAGAACTATTGGCACCCTTTATAAAATGTACATGATTCCTCATTTAATTTCCAAAGCCGATCAATAAGTATCTTAATATTAAACTAAAAGGTATTAAAGTGCAATAATACCACGGAGGTCAGAAAAGTAATACACACATGAGGAAATGAGTACGAGGCGAAAATAAATTCTACTTTTTTTGTTTTGTTTTTATATTCTTAACTTGAATCCAAATCTATATCCTATGAAAAATTAGAATTGGAAGTTGCCTGATTACGAAAAACATTTAAATGTGTTTTTAGTTATTGAAAATGCAATAATGCTTCATGATTTAGAGAAAACGACGCGCACCATAATCCAGTGTATTGTTTTAAAACACAATTATACGCATAAATCATAAATGCTTTTATTGTGCATTAAGTTTGTGATGTTTATCGGATGTAAAATGTCAAATTTTCATCTGCTACCTCATGCAGGTGGTTATGGTCAAGGCGGTGTGAGCGGAGGCTACGGTAGCTCCCAGCGTGGAGGTTACCAGGGAGATGGCGGTGGCCGCGGTGGCTACGACAGGCCAGGGATGCGCGGTGGACCTCGGGGTCGTGGCCCGATGGGTCGGGGCATGGGGTAAGTTCCGACACGCTAATGATTTCAACTAACTGCCGTTTCTCCCCAACAGGCTAACCAGAGCTGGGCCACGATGCTTCTACATGCATGATGGTGTACACCCCTTTCTACATGCAAAGAGCTTATCTATTACTCAGCTCTGCCAAGTTGCTTTAATCGCAGTCCTTTTTTTTTTTTTTTTTTTTTTTTTTTTGGTCTAGCCGAGTTCCTCCAAAATAAATTGGAGGCCGTTTAAGAGCTGCATCACTAATTTGGTCGAGTTATACACACCTTTAACACTGCATGCAGTATCGCCCTCCTCCAAATATTCCCGTTGCTGTAATCTGGTGGGGTTTTTTTGGAAAATTTATTTACTCCACGTAAATAACAGTGCAGTACCTTCTCTTAAAGTGTTATTAGCAGTAAAAGTAGCACGTGGACTAGAACAAGTGCCTGTGCTTGCATGTGTCTAACAAACGGACCACATGGAGTCACTGGTTCTTCAGCTGTCCTGCTAATGCACGAGTGCTGATGGTCACTGGCTCTATAAACCTCCACAAAGGTCTACTTTGCTGCTTTGTTCACTCGGAATATTAATTCATGAGTTTGAACATGAACACTGCCTGTAGTGTTTAATACAGGTTTCTTTTTAAATTGGGAGTTGTTGTTGGGTTTCCTGGACCTTGAATTAAAGATATGGGTATGTCTGAGTATCTGAATTTCTCTGGTCTGTGGAAGAAGGAAAAAACTTTACATAATCAGAGCGTGCCTTCGACTTTTTGCTGCTGAAGTTCTTCTCAAAGAAACTCCTAGCTTGGCCTTCAGCTTCCAGGAAACAGCTGGTGAGGTTCCTCATGTGGTCAAGGGCTTTTTAGAGCCTGGCCCCAGGTGGCTTTAGGGCTCAGCAGACGTGTTGAGGCTTCTTCAACAGAAATAAATTGGAAGGGTATGCTTCGATTCTGACCAAGCTCACTCGATCCAATCTCCAAATGTTCACCTGGGTTGCTTTAGAAGGTGTCCTGGAGCCTCACAGTATTATCGTGTGTAAGTGTGAGAAACCGAAGGGGGATCATCTTCCTCTGCCGGAAAGGATTTCTTCGAGGGATGACATGTAGAAGATGCTGCTTGTTAAGATGTTCAGTCACGGTTTTTAGAATTTTGATGCTGTATACGGTTCAGAGTATGGGCCTTCCCTGAATTCCTTTTCCTGCATGTTTAGAGGCAGCTGGTTGTCGAGCTCGAACAGGAAATCTTTCCAGGGTCACGATCCAGAGTTATACTACAAATATTTCTCACCGTAAATTAATGATCGTGTGGCGGTTTGGGAAACGCGTTCGTTTGCGAACGCTCGTTTTGTGTTTTTAATGTAGATGTGAAAACAAAGTTCTGAAAACCAGTTCTTAACCAAAAGTACACGTTCTAAAGTCTGGCCTACAAACGTGCAAACGAATCCTACCACATTTTTGGATTTGGTTCAGATTCCACTGAAAGAGACAGGAAATGTTGAAGGCTGAATTTGTTGCCGTCCGTGTCTTTCGTGGTGCCATTGAAACATCGAGTCCCCCTGTTCTGTTTTGATGATGTGACCGAGCAGGACCATCGATGCCAGTCTCGGGTGTCTGCACAGCCATCATTTGAACACATCCTGTATTCCGTTTCATTACGCCACGTGTCTGTCACTTGGATAGAAAGATTATGGACATCTTTCAGGGGTTTTTTTTTTCTTCTTCCTTCGAGCATTGTGGGTTTACGAAGCGTGTTCGCTGAAACCACTAAATACTTCTGGTCCAATTGGGTTTTTACAGACCATCACACAATTGTTTGTTCTGAACTCATTACATCAGATACTTGCTGAATTATTTTGCTTGAGGTTCTGTGTCCAAATCTCCTTAAATTTAATCACACTGCTGGCTTATGGGGAAAACTATAGTTTATATTTATATATAATCTTATTTGGGGTATTGCGTTTCCTGTGCTGCTGGTTTTTGTCCAGGGTCAGACTTAAACAGTGAGATGTCACTGATGCTTTTTAAAACCTTTTTTTTTCCTTAATTTATCATGTTATAGTTCGTTAAAATATTTGTTAATTAGGGCCCATGCACTAAGTGCATCACTGCCCTGTTAGGATTCTCCTTTTTTTTTTTTTTTAATTTTTTTTTTTTTTTTTGACACATGCACCAGAAATGCTGGTCATTAGGGTCTTGCCAAAAACACTGGATGCAAGCATCATTTGCACTCCTTGAGTATGAGCATCTAGTTTCACCTACATGCGCCAGTTGTGATGCTTCGGTCTTCATCTCAGACCTTAAGTCTGGCTTTTTTTTGTCATGTGCATTGATGGGTTCCAAACTTTTTTTTTTTTTCCTTTTTTTTTTTTTAAATGCTCCTTCCATCTCGTTCATCTGATCCGTACCAAATTTGGTCAGCATGGTTTTCAGTCATGATTTCCTTGTTAAATTGCAAAGGGGTTTTTATGTCTTTACCTTTCCATGGCAAAACGGTTTATCAGTGAACTTGTGACCCCACACAAACCAGAAGAGTTCACTTGTATGCTCGGTGGTTGGGAGTAATAACCTCCGCATGCTAATAGTGGCTGAAACAACACACTGCTGCACCATTGGTGCTTGGGCCCGTCAATCGCTGGTTGCAGATTATTTAAATTTTATTTTCTTTGGGTCCGGACATTTATAAATTTATTTATTTTTGTTGGGGAGGGGATACATTTGATGTACCGTTCTCCTTTATTTTATTTTTATTTTTTTTAGAAACAGTACCTAACTCTAATTATTTATTTAGATTATTGGGAAATGACCTTGGGATAAAACATTTGGGATAATTTTTTGAAAAAAGAAAAGAACAATAAGAAGAATAATTAACCTGATGGAACGTTAGAGGGGAAAACAAATGATGGTTCTTTATTTTGAATGGGTTTGGTATTTATCTCGCATTAAAACCAAAAACTTTTTTTTCCTTTGTTTTTTTTTTTTTTTAAACTGCTTGTTTCCAATTTTTAAAATTTTTATACCATGAATTAAGTTGCGCGCTTTAAAAAAAAATTAATAAAAAAATGCAGGGTTTAAAACCTTTTAAATACATTTTAATATTTTTGTTACTGATAAATGAATTGAATTATGCTGAGAAATCTCTGCAGAATATTTAATTTGGTTCATTTGTTTTTATTTTAGTTTATTTATACCACAGCAGCATTATAGATTATATATATTATACGTGTTTTTTTTTTGTTTTTTTTCTGCGTTGGAGAACTCTAAATCCTTAGTAAAATATAACAATTCTTTAATTGGGAAGTTAATGCATCATATTTGTGATGCTTTAAGGCAAATCCGATTCTATAAAATGGACTCTGAATCCTAACGCGGGCGAGACTCGTTTACGGTTTTTTTTTTTTTTATATATATATATATATATATATATATATATATATATATGATTCGTGCTGTGGTTGTCTGAAAGCGTGAGACCAAGAACATTTTGATATCAGAGTCTGAAACGTGATGAAGAGGAGCCAGACGTCTGATGTGTCCAAGTTAGTAATTCTCTCTTTATTTCTAATCCAAGTGTAACTGTAACGTGTAAAGAGAAGGTAAGCGTGCACACGTGTTTTACCTGATTATTGTTTAATTACTCATTCACTTGTGTGTTTTCGTGTGTTTAAGAAAAACAATTCTCCAACAACAATGTGGTTTGAAAATGTACTTCGTGTTGGGAAACACTTGAAGCTCCAATTTGCGTGTTTCTCGTGCCAGATTGCAGCTTTACAGTGTTTCCACACGGGTTGTGACTTCACTCTGCTGACTTTACAGGTCTTATTTTAACGCTTTTTGTCATATTTGTATGCTACAGGTAACAGAACGTCATTACTTTAGGTGCTTCTTTCCGTATCAAAGCCAGCAGCTCACAGGGGTGAAGGGGAACTCGCTGAAATCAAGGATTTTTATTGAAACAGTTTGCTTTTTTTTTTTTTTTTTTTTTTTTTTCTTTGACATGTCCTTTCATTTGATCTGTACTGTAATATTAGTATTAGGTTTTTTTTTAACAATGAAAGGGTAAATTTAAGATTTTATACAATCCTGTTACCTTAATGCATTTGTTTTATCCACCACTGACATGTTTTATTTTTAAATTTGCTTGTGTTTTGTATTTAAGGTTCATATGCTGTGCCTTTATGTTTTTAAAAATAATTTTTGCTTACGTTATCAGTAAACCCGTACGACGTGGTCTTACGTGGGGGTTTTCCTTTTTTTTAAAAAAAAAAAAAACCAACAAATAAATGAGGGAGTGTTATGTCCATGCGCTGTTGAAGTCCCCTTGGTTCAAGACTAAATGGAATTTCACCTATCTTCATTCGTAGCATGGCTGGAGACAGAGGTGGCTTCAGTAAGCCTGGTGGTAAGTTCAGAGTATTACACTGGCTAGTCCTCTTCTGAGTTTATTCATTTATACCTGAGTAACGTTTCCCGTTGTTGTGCCGCGATTTTGGTGTCAGGATTATCTTAAAGCGGGGGTATTCTTCCTTTTTGAAAGGTTCATTTGAGCCAGCATCCTTTCAGGATGGGTTTTCTGTTTGTTTATTTATTTATTTATTTATTTTTTGGTAAATTGTCCTATTCAGAGAAACCCTAAAACGCATCCTACGTCGCCTCACGGCCGACTAATTTACCAAATGCTGCTGCCAGTGACGCGCTCTTTTCTTTCCTGTTGTACATAACGCTTCTTCTGTTCTCTCTCTCTCTCTTTCTCTGTCTCCTGTTGATCCTTGGAACATCAGGACCTATGAGGGACGGAATGGACGGTGAGTGTCGCGTCCTTCACGTTTCTCGTACACCCGAGTCGTCAGATTCGTTCTCGTCCTGTTTAGAATTGGGGTTTTATTGTTTGATTTTGTTCTCAGGACACCCAGGCGAGCAGGACGAGTCTGAGAACAGCACCATCTACATCACGGGGTTGACCGAGAAGGCCACGCTGGCCGACATGGCCGACTTCTTTAAACACTCCGGCACCATTCGGGTGAGAACGCCGGATCCACACGATGGACACCAGCCCTTCTTCCTCGCTCCTCTGCTCCTCCTTTTTCTCCTTATTCCTCCCCTCCCTCTGCTCCTCTTTTTTCCTTCTTCCCCCTCCCCCTTCTTCATTTCCCCTTCCTCTTGACCTTCTTAGCATTAGCTAAGCTAGCAGACTAATATTGCTTGACCGGTTTTAATATTGACTGCTTTCAGTCTGATAAATATCTAATCAACAGAGTTCTGCGTTCTTGTGCAGTGTCTGTATGGGCACCTATTTTTGTTTAAAATAATGACCATTTGGGATAAAATGGGAAATTGTTGGAGCACACTAATGCCACAGGTATGAAAAATAATGTACACGGAGAATAGAAACTAAAAGGAAATTCCCCACGCTCCCAAGCGCAGGTTTATTCACTTTAGATTGTTGAAAAGGCTGATATTGGTTATTTAAATGTGGTGTTTTAGTGAGGAAGCCGTTTTATTTGCTCCGAGAGCAGAGATTATATTTAATTACATAAACCTCGTATCAGATGAACAATATTTATTATTATTTAATAACTTGAACACCTTTCCGCAGATAAACCGGCGCCTGAACCAGCCAGCCATCAATATCTACACTGATAAGGACAGCGGCAAACCGAAAGGAGATGCCACTCTGTCCTACGACGAGCCTTCGTGTGCCCGCGCCGCCGTGGAACACTTCAACGGTGGGTCTCTTACGGCACCGCGCCACTCGCCGTACCCTGGTCTATACGTTATATTCGGTGCACGTACATGCATCACGGAGGTCTTCTCATTATAGTGTGTAATGCCTTACTCCTGTGAGAATTGAACGGTGTATCGATCCTGGATGTCCGCCGTCCTCGTTAACCCTTCCGTGCCAATGCGCACTTCTGTACTGTCGATTTCAAGCTGTTTTAATGGAAATATAAGATGTAAATCCTCTCCAGAAAGTTTTACATTGTGCCTTTTGATTTCTTGGGATCTTTCGTAGGAAGCTTACAGGGTTTTGAAGTTAGTTTTCCCCTGTTCTCACCTTTTTCTGTGTTTCTGTCCATCCAGGGAAGGAGTTCCAGGGGCGGAGGCTGAACGTGTCGATGGCGCGAAGGAAAGCCGTACCAGGGTTCATGAGGGGGGGGATGCCCATGAGAGGAGGACCAAACATGATGGATCGTGGAGGTAGAGCTCCACACACACACACACTCACACACACGAGGATGGAGAAACCTCAGCTAAGAGCTCGTTACTGATTTCTATATAAACACTGTATTACAGGTCTGACTCCTGCACGACAAACTCATATTTATATAAACTATAAAAGCTTCAGCAATGTTCTTGCTGACAATAAAAGTGATTTTTGTGGCGTTCTGTGCAGGTATGATGGGTCGAGGTGGAGATCGAGGTGGGTTCCCTCCTCGCGGAGGTCCACGGGGTGCCATGGCCTGGGGAGGACCACCAGGAGCCAACAATGTGCCGAAGAGAGCCGGAGACTGGGAGTGCCCGAACTCGTGAGTCTCTCTCGGGGCACACAGCTCACTGGGGTAGTGTACAGTGTGTTCAGCGTATGTGATTCACTTCCTCTCGTGTGTGTGTGTGTGTGTGTGTGTGTGTGTTCACAGCGGTTGTAACAACCAGAACTTTGCCTGGAGGACAGAGTGTAACCAGTGCAAAGCTCCAAGACCTGAGGGCATGGCGCCTCCTGCAGGTAACCCACTCTAACTACAGGGGTTGAAATGGCTTACTATACACATTACTACTCCTCACTCTTAACCCCGCCCACAATCAGTATGTTGAGCTCAGTATGTAAACATCAAGCTCTTCAGTTCCCCAAAAACACAGATGACTTCCAGTCAGCTGCAGAATTCTTGGCACCCCCAGTTAAAACGTAGTAATTAGCTTTCTCACACTTAAATGGGAGTGCTCTCAAATCTTTCACAGAAGTCAATTTATTTCTGTCATTAACATGCTTATAACAGTTATAACTGAACTTAACGCATATGTAAATAAGGCTAGTGTTATTTTATTTTTGTGGCTGTTGACTAATTGTACCATTTAATGTGTTCACGATTTATTTATTTATTTAGGAATGACTTAAATTTTATTTTTTTTTATTTTTTGCTTTGACCAACAAAAACGAATCCCTTTATAGGGCTTAAATGTTGAAATGTTAAATGGATAAGGGATAGTTAAAGGGATAGTTCTTGTTCCAATGCTCACATGGGGAATAATGGATGGAAGCTGGTGATAACGTGTGTGTGTGTGTGTGTGTGTGTGTGTGCGTGCTCGTTCATTCAGGCGGAGAGCGGGGCCGTGGCGGGATGTTTCGCGGGGGCAGAGGGATGGATCGCGGTGGGCCGGGGGGAATGCGTGGAGGCTGGGCAGGAGAACCCGGAGGTTTTAGGGGCGGCCGAGGAGGAATGGACCGGGGAGGGTTCAGAGGAGGAAGCCGTGGTGGACCTCCGATGGACCGTGGAGCGAGGAGAGGGATGGGACCCGGAAAGATGGATATGAGGTACGACTGAATCTGACCCACGGGTTTATTTCTAGGTTTCTTTACTTATTATCCACTTAGTTACTTTTAACGTTGTGGAACACCTGAGACGAGCGAGTTCCTGTTCTCACTTGCGTTATAGCAGCTTTAAACACTCGTTCCTTCACCAGCATTTCTTGTCATGAGGTTTTCTCTCTCTCTCTCTCCCATCAGAGATCAGCGTCAGGAGCGCAGAGACAGACCGTACTGAAGCATGTCACATTTCCACAGTGATCAACATGTGTAAAAGCTTTTTTTTTTTTTTTTTTTTTTTTTAAAATGGTCTTTTTAATTCCAAGTCCATATTTATACATGGTTATCCAATCACTGGCACAAACGTGTGTGTGTGGCTTCATTACACACCTGCGTGTGTGTGTGTGTGTTCATTATTACCCTCGATTTAGAAGTATAGTTTGATTTATTGGTTTTAGTTCTCTCTCTCTCTCTCGCATTTCTCACTGTACAATTCTTCAATGTTGTCAGTTTTATTTTGTAACATCCGAACCACTTCCCCCCCCCTCTCTGCACCCATGTTCTACTCAACTTTTCCTTTTTATTTTTTATTTTTAAATAAACTTAAACTGGATTGACTTTTAATGTGACGTGTGTCGCGTGGTCTTTCCCGTGTTCAGTACGGATGACCGGCGGACGTCAGTGGCGCCGTCGCTCCGTGTGGACAGCGGAGTTTTGCTGCTGTTCAATTATTTTTATTCCGAGCTGAACGGCAAGAAGCATGAATATAATAAAAGCTCCTGTAAAAATAAACCAAGACCAAACTGAATGATTGTGCCGTTCACACTTTCACCACAAGGGGTCACTTGTCTCCTTAAAGCACTAATATTCCAGTACTTCAGCAGGACTAAACTTCTGAATCGTGCAGATTCATGTCATGGTGATAAATATCCAGATTTTAAAGGCTCTCTCGCCTATATATAGCTAAAGGCAAGACACTGCCGTGCACACGGCTTTGTTTTTGTATTTTTCAACCATAGAAATCATTATTACTCTTGGCGTGTTGACTTTTATTTACATTCTCTCCAGTATTTTTATTTTTTTTTTGAACTCCTTTTCATGTAAATGAGGCTTTAACAGTTTGCCCGTGTGTGTGTGTGTGTGTATACGTTTTGTTCAATCCTAGAACGTTGTGGTTTTTCTTGTATTGAATCTAAATCTCCTTCCGAGACTCCTCGTGATGAGATGTTCCTGTGTAGATGAACGTTTCGTGAACGCTGCAGACTGTTGGATCCGATTAAAACTTCACTCAAGATGATCTACGATTCTAAACACTTCCTTTTCTTTCGGTCAGCTTTTTCCGTGCGAATGCCATGGTTTCCTCCTGATCATTTAAAACGAAATAAAAATTGACCAGAAATCCGAGCGTACGCTCCGATAAAGGAAAAAAGCGGGCTTCTCTTTCTCATGACGCGTTCGAGAGCATCATGACCATTTCTTTAATCGTTACAGGAGATGATCGAATCTCCACATGGGCTTAATCTGGTTTCGTTCAAGTCCTGTTCCTCATAAAGAGAAATATTTGTCCATATTTAAGATGGTTTGGGCTGTAAAACCCCCGCTCTAAAATTCTTATTTATTTATTTTGTTGGATGCTTTGGTTTTGTTTCTCCGTGAAATTCGATCTAAAAGCTTTAATGGCGTAAACTAGGCGTGCTGTGCCAGATCATGTGGAGCGAGCACAGCTGGAAACGGTTCGAGGGTTCTCGTGGAGCGATGGAACATGTGGCCTGCAGGTTCTGAGGTCTTCTCTGAAGAACCGCTGCTCCGTGAAGCCTGTAGTCGTGATGCAGCACCAGGTTTCTTGGATCGGGTTCTAAATCTGTTGCACGGTTCACTTTTACTGGACGTGTAACCCACCGGAGGGGGTGAGACGGGGTCACTCGGGGTCACTCGGGTCAGCCTGCTTTCATCTGGGAGTTAATGACACCCTTCGTTACTCTGACGC
>CM022773.1:1271100-1296100 GCA_012411365.1 Ameiurus melas | reverse complement strand
GACACTCAATTATTTTTCTCTCATGTAAACATTCCTGCCCTGAAGACTTTCCTGTAGTGGAAAACTTCAATTTGACTGAATTGATTAATATCGAATCGTATCTGTGCTGAACCGAATCATATGGAATCGTATCAGTGCTGATCCGAATCATATGGAATCGTATCTGCTGATCCGAATCATATGGAATCGTATTTGTGCTGAACCGAATCATATGGAATCGTATCAGTGCTGAACCGAATCATATGGAATCGTATCTGCTGAACTGAATCATTTGGAATCGTATCTGCTGAACCGAATCATTTGGAATTGTATCTGTGCTGAACCGAATCATTTGGAATCGTATCTGTGCTGAACCGAATCATTTGGAATCGTATCTATGCTGATCCGAATCATTTGGAATCGTATCTATGCTGATCCGAATCATATGGAATCGTATCAGTGCTGAACCGAATCATATGGAATCGTATCAGTGCTGAACCGAATCATAAGGAATCGTATCAGTGCTGAACCGAATCAAATCGAGTCGTATCAGTGCTGAACCAAATCATATGGAATCGTATCAGTGCTGAACCGAATCATATGGAATCGTATCAGTGCTGATCCGAATCATATGGAATCGTATCAGTGCTGAACCGAATCATATGGAATCGTATCAGTGCTGAACCGAATCATAAGGAATCGTATCAGTGCTGAACCGAATCATATCGAGTCGTATCAGTGCTGAACCAAATCATATGGAATCGTATCAGTGCTGAACCGAATCATATGGAATCGTATCAGTGCTGAACCGAATCATATGGAATCGTATCAGTGCTGAACCGAATCATATGGAATCGTATCAGTGCTGAACCGAATCATATGGAATCGTATCAGTGCTGAACCGAATCATATGGAATCGTATCAGTGCTGAACCGAATCATATGGAATCGTAACAGGGTTGAACCGAATCATATGGTATAGTATCTGTGCTGAACCGAATCATATGGAATCGTATCTGTGCTGATTCGAATCATATGGAATCGTAACTGTGCTGAACCGAATCATGTCGAATCTTTAATTGTATTGTCTGTGTATCGTATCTTATTTTACGTATCGAGATATCATCTGAAAGACGGAGATTCACACCCCTAATCATATTAGTAATTTAATTTGACACTATATATGAGGACAGCACAACACCCTCTTTTATTTACAAGGACATCAAAACATTATCTGTATAAATTCTTTAGTCCATTGTCACTGTGTCCACACCCGAGTCTACACAAGGTTCAGCGTCATAAACAAGTTGTTGAGATGGACGGTCGCTTGTATTTCCTGTTCGTGTTCAGTCAGAGGAAGGAGTTCCACACACTCGGTAATCCTCCATTTTTCTTCCTTGTTTTGTAAATCTGAGACCGGCACGAACGCCATCCACACTAATCCATTCCCAGCATGCTTTGCATTGCACTTTCACCTCAGTTCCTTTGGTGTCACATGTCCAGGGTCATCCAAGGCATGCTCAGTGCCGGTGTTTGCTTCTTTAGCGCCGCACTAATATTGCTAAGGAGTAACAGAAGACTATCACAGTCAAAATATTTTCTGAAAGTAAATACACACTTAAATGTTCATGCATTGCTAAGATCCTCAAATCATAAAACATTATTTAAAATCGCAGCTGTGTAAGTGTAGCGTGTTTGAAAAAATTAAGTTCAAAGTAGAGAGCATCATCGGCATAACGTCCACCTTTCCGGTACACCTTCACAAACCACGAAAAGTGGGGATTAGGTGCGGTAAAGATGTCAAATTGCGCTAAATAAAAAAAAAACAATTCCAGTTGTCCAAGATGGCCGCCATAAATAACGTTGCAGTTTACAGCTGCATAGTGGTCTTGTTCTTTAAAGGTCTCTCAAGTGTAACCGGACATCTGTTTGAAGAATCGTTTTTGTTTGAAGGGTTTCTTCAGTCTTTCCACTAATCCTTCTCTCTCTTTTTCTGTCCCTTTCAGGAATAAAGACACTCTCTATCCTTTGACTCGCCGTCTCTCTGGAGACAGTGACTCTTCTACTGCTTCTTCTAAAGGTGGAGGAGTAACAGGAGGAGGTGGCGGAGGACGTTCGTCTTTAGGATCTCGTCGTGTTAACGGGGAAGAGCTGGTCTTTCTGGTCACCCGAAAAGAAGGCAAGCATGAGATCGAGCGGACAGGGGGCGGACAGATGCCCGTTCTTCGCCCGCCTCAGCCACGAACTCGCAGCACCTCCAGAGAACGCCCTGCACCTGCTCCCTCCTCCCCAGGCAAAATGAAGCCCTGCCCGCCCCAAGGCAACCCCACACGCTTCGAGAGGGGCCGATCGTTGGGGCCAGATGGGCCCCGAAGACTCCAGACTTCCCGCTCCCTCAGCCAAGGTAAAACTCCACAACGTGGGCGAGCAAGCGACGGCACACCCGCTTCGCCTCGCCACCGAGATGCCCAAGATGACCCGAGATCTAAGCAGGTGCCTCCAGGTTCACCTCGGCTAAGCGGAGGCTTCTCTAAGAGACAAATGCCCTCGTCAGCCTCTAACTCACCTGTTAAAGGGGTCACCGGAAGTCCTATGAAGAAGAGCACAGTGGCCCCACGACCTCCTGCCCCACGCTCACCCTCTGTGGGGAATCGGAGGTTGCTGCCCCCCATCTCACAGCCAGGTCGGCGCTCTCCACACTCGACGCCCAGGTCCACACAGAGATCACCCCACCACCATCCGCCACGGTCACCTCGGGTATCAGGGAGGCCGACTCAGAGAGGATGGGGCCACCAAAATCAGCCAGTCCCCCAGGATGACACAGGGATTGGGTTCAGCTTGCATTCCTTACCCGCTCTGGATCCAAAACGTGAGCTGGAGCTGTATCGCAGCTTCGAGGCAGAGTTTCTGGCCAACACAGGCCAGACCAGTGTGCCTGAAACAAAGGAAGGATCAATGCAGCTTCCTGTCTCTAATCAGGGCTTTAGGGCATCAAGTGACAATAATGTAGCAGATTCAGCCTACTCATCCTCTAACTCGTCTTCCTCCTCTCTGAACGTGGGAGGAAAAGTGGGAGTCCTGCCTGACTTGCGTGAGACAAGGCGTACTAACGGCACCCGAAGCTGCGCTCTCGAGGATCCTCCAACCTTGCTGCACAGCCAGACTCGAGCCGGTCTTCCCAATGGAGGCTTCCGCAAACTTCCTGCCATCCCCAGCTCCATGGAGGAAGGAGATCCAGGACTCTACTCTAACCATGTCCACTCAGGTCCTCAAATAAATGGAGGTCACAGGGGGTTCTCGAACTATGTGGTACCCATGGAGGCCCAGGCGGATTGGGCTGGTTTGGAAGGCGATGTCCCTTTGGACGATCACGACCCAGATCTACCTTATGGCCAGGGTCTCTCTAATGACATCCCACTCCCAGACTCATTCCCGTCACCTCCTCCACCAGAGGACTGCTCCTACAACGACTCCTCCAGCGAAAGCTCTTCCATGTGTCTCAGCCTGAGCGAAGTCTCTTTCTGAAGGTCCCCCCCCCCCCCCCCCCCCCCGGAAAAAAAAAAAAAAAGAAAAGCAGGGCGGCCCGGCCCCCACCCCCCCCCCCCCCCCCCCCCCCCAGGGCAGAAGAAGGCAGACAGGGTACCTTCCATATACAAGTTGAAATTACGGCCACGGATACGGCCTCGCACAGACAACAGGCCCGAGAATAGTCCATCACGCATCCCAACACCGCTCAGCTACAGAGAGCTTCAGCAGCGGAAGGCTTCCGGAAATATGACGCCGCCACAGTCTCCGTGCGCCCGCAAAAATCTGCACCAAGCCTTTGGCGACGTCATCCACCAACAACGGAGATCAGCCAGCGTGGGTTCCAGGGAACGCTCCTTCTCACCAGAGTCCAGCCCAGACCCAGACGCCTGGATGTAATCTGGACTTGATGTTGTAGAACTTGACGTCGAGGATGACTCGCTTCCCGTTCTTCCTGAACTTTCCACAACCCCGTGCACCTACGGAAGGCTACATAGGGACAGGAGAAAGTCTGAAAGCTGTGATTCTCATCTAGAAAGATGCTAAAACACTAAAACAGCGATGGCGTCTATTAGCATGAGCTTTTCTCCAAGCATGTCACGAATCTCTCCAGCCTGAGCCTGGACACTTTTTTCCCCCCACTGACTCCCCCCCAAAAAAAACAACAACTACCAAAGGATGTATTTATTAGCCTAGCACGTTACGCAACTTCTTTTTTGGTTGTATGAGAATATTCAAAGCTCGGCTGGGTTTTTTTTATTCTCTTCCCTGTGAAACAGTTCTGGTTACCGCGCGCTGTACACTTCAGGAAGACGAAAAGGAGGAAACGAGAACGGTGACGAAAGAGTCGGTTACGACGCACAGGGTTCTCTCAAGGACCGAAGTCTGATGTGTCACTCCGGTGGGCTGAAAATATCGACGAGACGTCTGACGGAAGTGAGAAACCGGCGCTCGTGTTTCTCGTGACGTCCTCGCCATTACGAGTCGGCCCGTCGATCGGATTGCGTTCCTCGCTCGGACAAATGCGTATGACTTTCGCTTTGATGTCGTGACCGGACCGAAAGCGGATTATGTTCCTACTCTATTATGAAGACTTCTAAAGAAGTTGCGCTTGTTTTATTTGGGGTTGCTTGAGCGACAGCTTACTTCCAAAAGGACAAACCTGGGTCTGGGGTTTTTTTTCTCTATCGGTCTCTGAGAACGTTGTTTATTTAAACATGCACTAAAGGAGGAGGAGTTTGTAGCTGTCAATCAAGCAAGTTTGGATCATATTGGACCGCCACGTTGGTGCAAATCCCACTCAGTGAAATGGTGCGGAACGTAGGAAGGCTGGAACCGAGACTACGTTTGCATTTTCTTCCATTTTTTATTTTTTTAAAAATTTTTTTAAATACCGTATTTTCTGGACTGGTGGGGAACCCATAGATTCTGGAAAAATCTTCTAGAAAACTGTGGGTACATTTCACGTTTTTATTTCTAGCATACACTCGTAAAAAAAAAAAGTTATCTTTAGCACCATTCTTCCCTCTGTGGAAACTGTTCTGTGTAGAGCCCCATGACACGAGGTTCTAGAAAGACCCATTTACAAATGGTTCAGAGCAGAAGCTCTTTAGAGAATATTTAAGAGTATATTTATGTTATTGCTGAGCATCAAATAAAATAGTGTTCCTCGTAGGTTTCCTAAAACATTCCTCTGTAATAGGGTTCTGTGTGTAGTTTTTTTTCTTTTCGGGTTCTCGCACACATTCGAACCTAAAAATCTTAAGGGGTCTAGGTTCAACCTAGAGTACAGTTATATCAGAGTATAGCTAAAGTACTGCTGAACATCAGCTGGACAATTATTAAAAAATATATATATATTTTTGAAGGAAAACCCCTCTGTTGTAGGGATGTGCACAGAACCGTTGTTCTCCAAAGAACGTTTAAAGTCCTAGGTCCTAGGAACAGGGCCAAATTGTAAGTCGTTATCTAGTGCAAGAAAACTGTACTGGAACTGTTTCAGGAACCCATTTCTTCTTAAGAGTGTAGCTTTGATTTAAAAAAAAAATAAAATAGGGGGTTCTTTAAATGTTTAATAGTTCTATCTTTGTAAAGGAAAAAACAACGTTCTGTTGGGTTCTGCGTTGAATCTTTTAGAGAAGAACTTAACGGGTTCTAGATTCAACTTTTTGAAGAGTTTGTCTTTAATCCCCGGAGAAGTTCCGTTCAGCTACGTTTTGGTGATTTCCGCTAGCGGAAGATAACAACGTCGTCCAGAAAATACGGTAAATCCGTTAAAAATCGCCTGATCACGGCTGCTTTTCCAGACACTTCCGCACGCTAGATTATAACTGTACACACGCTTGCTGGACTCTCACTCGCTTACGGAAATATAAGTAAAACAATCTGTATAGAAATATAAAGTATTTATGTTGTTAAGAGGAATAAGATATATGTAATATATGTGTAAATGTTCGTTGTTGTGGCTTTGTGTCGGGAATTTACTGAAGTTCAAAACTGTAAAATATTCACGCTGTTAAAATGTAAAAAAAGAAAAAAGAAGAAGGTTTTTTTTTACTCTTTTTTTGTGCGTCAGCTATGCAATATCGCTGAGAAACGTTGCCTTGACAACTCGTCTTGCCTTAAAGAACACACAAGTGTGTGTGTGCACATGTGTGTGTGTGTGTGTGTGTGTGTGTGTGTGTGCACGTGTGTGTGTGTGTGAGGTCTTGCACCCGTCGTAATCGTCTAAGTAAGAATCACTACATTATGATCACACACTATTCGGTTCATTTCTGGTACCACGTGAATCCAAACTCCGCCCCCTGACCACGTGACTCGACGTATTTCAGAAGAGATGGATGAAAAGGGCTTCGATGTAGCGAACAGCACGAGTACACGAACACGTGAAGGTTCTCAAGGGGGTTCTCGGTCCTGGATAATAACTTGTAGCCGTGTGGCGCCGCCTAGTGGCCGAGTCGGAGCCCAAGACCCAAGAGAAGCAAATTTGATTGTTTTAGAGAAAAGAGAGACGTATTTAATGTCCGGATGTGTGTGTTGGAACGAAGGGAGTGTGTATGTGAAGGTGTGTGTGTGTGTGTGTGTGTGTGTGTGTGTGATGTGGTGTGAAAGGTGTGTAATGTTGGTGGAGGGTTTGGCGTTATTAAGTGTTACGTGCCGGTGTGAAACTGATACGTGTTTAGATTTACACTTTATTCGTCCGCCCTTTAAAGCCTTAATCAGGAACCAAAAGTTTGCTGATTCATCTGATTCATCTGATTCATCTATCTGATTCATCTGATACACACTGCTGAACCTGAAAGATCAGAGTTTGTCCAAAAATCTCCTTTTTTATAAACTAATTATTAATAATGATTCTATGTGGCATGCACCGTTTTTTTAATTCATTTTATTTTTATCTAACCTTTGGTCTTAAATTTTTTTCCAGCATGTTGTTTTTATGAACAAACGGGAAAATATAAATCATGATAATATTCTTCACAAATTCTATAACTCCAAAGTTAATATCTACAGATCTGAATGTGTAGGTAGTGTACTGGGTTTTTTAATCATTTAAATAATGTGTAGATGTTAGACAGACAGTTAGACAGACAGTTAGACAGACGGTTAGACAGACAGTTAGACAGACGGTTAGACAGACAGTTAGACAGACGGTTAGACAGACGGACAGACAGTTAGACAGACACTTAGACAGACAGTTAGACAGACAGTTAGACAGACAGTTAGACAGACAGTTAGACAGACAGTTAGACAGACGGTTAGACAGACGGTTAGACAGACAGTTAGACAGACGGTTAGACAGACGGACAGACGGTTAGACAGACGGACAGACGGTTAGACAGACGGACAGACGGTTAGACAGACAGTTAGACAGACGGTTAGACAGACGGTTAGACAGACGGTTAGACAGACGGTTAGACAGACAGTTAGACAGACGGTTAGACAGACGGTTAGACAGACGGACAGACGGTTAGACAGACAGTTAGACAGACGGTTAGACAGACGGTTAGACAGACGGTTAGACAGACACTTAGACAGACAGTTAGACAGACAGTTAGACAGACACTTAGACAGACAGTTAGACAGACAGTTAGACAGACAGTTAGACAGACGATTAGACAGACGGTTAGACAGACGGTTAGACGGTTTGTGTGTGTGTGTGTGTGTGTGTGTGTGTGTGTGTGTGTGTGTGTGTACACGCTACAGATGCAAACAGATTCCTGATTGGGGCTTTAAGGATCACTGAAGGTGATGATAGTGCTGAGGATGGTGATGATGATGATGATGATGATGATCTTAGTGGTGGTGATGATGGTGATGATGGTGATGTTGGTGTTGATGATGATGATGGTGTTGATAGTGATTATGATGATGATGATGATGGTGATGATGGTGTTGATAGTGATGATGATGGTGATGATGATGGTTTTGATAGTAAGATGATGGTGATGGTGATGTTGGTGATGATGATGATGATGGTGATGATAGTGATGATGATGATGATGATGATGATAGTGATGATGGTGATGATGATGGTGATGATGATGGTGATGATGATGGTGTTGATAGTGATGATGATGATGATGATAGTGATGATGATGATGGTGATGATGATGATAGTGATGATGATGGTGATGATGATGATGATGATGATGATGATGAGATGATGATGGAGTGATGATGGTGATGATGATGATGGTGATGATGATGATGATAGTGATGATGATGGTGGTGTGGTGAGATGAGATGATGATGATGATGATAGTGATGATGATGTGATGGTGATGATGGTGGTGGTGGTGATGTTGGTGTGATGATGATGATGGATGGTGATGATGATGATGTGATGATGATGATGATGATGATGATAGTGATGATGATGATGATGATGATGATGATGATGATGATGATGATGATGATGATGATGGTGATGATGATGGTGATGGTGATGTGATGAGTGATGATGATGATATGATGATGATGATGATTGATGATGATGGTGATGATGATGGTGATGATGATGATGATGATGATGATGATGATGATAGTGATGATGATGGTGATGATGATGATGGTGATGATGATGATGATGATAGTGATGATGATGATGGTGATGATGATGATAGTGATGATGATGGTGATGATGATGATGATGATGATGATGATGATGATGATAGTGATGATGATGGTGATGATGATGATGGTGATGATGATGATGATGATAGTGATGATGATGGTGGTGATGGTGATGATGATGATGGTGATGATGATGATGATAGTGATGATGATGGTGATGGTGATAGTGATGGTGCTGGTGATGATGGTGATGATGATGATGATGATGATGATGGTGCTGGTGATGATGATGATAGTGATGATGATGATGGTGTTGATAGTGATGATGATGATGAAGATGATTGCACATATAATTATTATTTAACATCACACAATACATGCTGTAGTGTGTGTTAGACCCTTAAGGGTTATTCTGTTGTCCATCTGGTGGAACCTTTTAATCTACTTAGAACTCTACAGCAAAATGTTTTCTTATCAGAAACCTTTGTTTTAGAAGCTGCTAAGAACCCTTTACATTTTCTCTCATTGTTTTCTTCTCAATACCTAGAACCTGTCTAGAAGCTTCTTGGTACTTGGTACACTCTTCAAGAGTCCTTTCAGGGTTCTTTAAGGGTTCTTAACTTCCTAAAAGAGTTCTACCCGGTAAAATTCTAAAGTAGAAACGGCAGTGAATATGGTGTCTCACTTCCACTCGCACTTTTCCTCACTTCTCCACACACACACTCACTGCACACATTGCCCAGCCTCATAGAGAAAGCTGTTCCTTACTCAGAACCTGTTCACTGCCGACAGTGGAGTTCATTTTGTTCCGTCCTTGTGGTTTTTTCCTCTCGTACGGTTCTTTGTGAAATCATTTTGAATGCATTATACAAACTGCTCGGCTTTCTTTACTTTCAGAACCCTGAATTTGTTTTGGGGATTTTTTTTTTTTTTTGGTTTCACGTGATCACGTCTCGCTCGATGCGCTCTGAGACTTCTCTACAAAGTCACGACCCGAAGCTGAGCGTCTGAATCCGAGTTTATTTATCCGTTTGTGTCCTTTCTGCAGGTTTCCTGCTTTCTTTTCAGCGTGGAATCTGACCTGGTGAATGATCTGTGCATTGATGAGCAATATTGCAGGAGCAGAACTTAAGTTCTTATAATAAAGCTGATGTTTTTTCCACATCACCTACTCCCAGCTCTGTCTCTGTGTCTTTGTACTAAAAGCGTTCACTTCTTTCCAGTTAAAATGTTTTAGTGAAGCTTCGAAAGTACACAGCTTCAAATGATTTACTCAATACAAAAAGCTCCTCAAAACCCATACACACTCAGATGATATACATAGAGTCATGTAATGCAGCGAAAAGGAGACAATTCTAGAGATAGATATTAGGTCACATGATATCTAATGGTCTTTTAGCTAAACATTATGAGTCAACTCGTTTAGTTGTCTGTTTTAGCTAAACATTGAGAGTTGACTCTTTGATTTAGTTGTTTAAGATAAACAAGTCGACACTTTTATCTGAATCTTTTAGCTCAACATTGGGAATCGTCTCTTTGATTTCATTCCTTTAGATGAAGATTGGGAGTTGGCTCTTTTAGGTGAACATTGAGAGTAGAGTCGACTCTTTGAGTCGGCTCTTTTAGATAAACATTGAGAGTCGACTCTTTAGGTCGGCTCTTTTAGATAAACATGGAGAGTTGACTCTTTAAGTTGGCTCTTTTAGCTAAACATTGAGAGTCGACACTGAACTGACTCTTTAAATTCAGCATTGAGAGTCGACTCTGATGTGGTTTTTTTAGCTAAACATTGAGAGTCGACTCTTTGAGTCGGCTCTTTTAGATCAACATTGAGAGTCGAATCTTTAAGTTGGCTCTTTTAGCTAAACATTGCGATTCGACTCTTTAAGTTGGCTCTATTAGCTAAACATTGAGAGTCGACTCTTTGAGCTGTCTCTTTCAATTCAACATTGAGAGTCGACTCTTTGATTTGGTTATTTTAGATAAACATTAAGAGTCGACTCTTTGATTTGGTTCTTTTAGATAAACATGGAGAGTTGACCCTTTAGGTCGGCTCTTTTAGATCAACATTGAGAGTCGAATCTTTAAGTTGGCTCTTTTAGCTAAACATTGAGAGTCGACTCTTTGAGCTGTCTCTTTCAATTCAGCATTGAGAGTCAACTCTTTGATTTGGCTCTATTAGCTAAACATTGAGAGTCGACTCTTTGAGCTGTCTCTTTCAATTCAACATTGAGAGTCGACTCTTTGATTTGGTTATTTTAGATAAACATTAAGAGTCGACTCTTTGATTTGGTTCTTTTAGATAAACATGGAGAGTTGACCCTTTAGGTCGGCTCTTTTAGATCAACATTGAGAGTCGAATCTTTAAGTTGGCTCTTTTAGCTAAACATTGAGAGTCGACTCTTTGAGCTGTCTCTTTCAATTCAGCATTGAGAGTCAACTCTTTGATTTGGCTCTTTTAGCTAAACATTGAGAGTCGACTCTTTGAGCTGTCTCTTTCAATTCAGCATTGAGAGTCGACTCTTTGATTTGGCTCTTTTAGCTAAACATTGAGAGTCGACTCTTTAATTTGGCTCTATTAGCTAAACATTGAGAGTCGACTGTTTGAGCTGTCTCTTTCAATTCAACATTGAGAGTCAACTCTTTGATTTGATTCTTTTAGATAAACATTGAGAGTCGACTCTTTGATTTGGTTCTTTTAGATAAACATTGAGAGTCGACTCTTCGAGTCGGCTATTTTAGATAAACATTTGGAGTTGATTCTTATTTCCGAAGACACATTTTTTAAAACATTAATCACTTTACTTCTTTTTTAAATTAGCACAACATTTTGTGATGCTCTTGCTGAAAATTTATTCTATATTCACGATTCCGTCAAGCAGATAGTAGTGCACAGTAATCAAAAAGAATCAGTGAATCATCTGAGTCGTTTGGCACGATGAGCACGTGATTCAGAATCATTTCAAGCTGAGTCATGTGTTTGAACAAGCTTATGACGCATTGTTTTTCAGAAATGAACTGTACAGTCAGTGTTCCTCACTTCATCCACACATCACACATCTACATTTTACTGAGTCTGCAGTGTTTCGTGCCGTTTCATCACACCACTGCAGTAGAAGTAATCAGTGTGTGATTCAGACTTGTTAAACTGGAGGCTAGACAGTACTCTCTCTCTCACACACACACACACCGCTCGGTGCTGTAATTCTATAGTGCCCACACTGTAAAAATAAACCTCAGCTTTAGAGCTTTGAGCAGTTCACAGGTTTGTTTATGAAGTTTTCTTCTCTCTCAGAGTTCGGAGTGTGAGAAACTGCAAACTGTGTTTTTCTCAAAATCCCTGATGGTGGGGTTTCAGACACCGGATTAACTTTCACACACACACACACACAAACAGTTCATCATCTGTTTCTGAGAACACGCGAACAGCCTGTGAGACGTGTGTGTGTGTGTGAGAGAGAGAGCGGTCCACTCGCATCAGAAACACTTTATTTATTTTACAAAATGCCCTACATTATATAACGCATGCGTGTAATGCGCTCGATCTAATACGCTATCGTTTCTATAGTGACAGCTGGTTTCGCAGGGACTCTCGGCTGAAAATACACGGGTTCACAAACAGCCGATACGACGACGGTTTCTGTAAACGTTAACATCTATGGAAGGAGTCTCCAGTGTCAGAGGAAAGCTTTACGTAACCTGAAGTTTTCCGATGTATTTAGGACAGAGGCGTTTAGGCTTTTCTTCTCGGTACCATGAAAAAGCTGTGTTTTTATTCAACGTTTTTCGTCTTATTGCCTTCGAAACAGAAAAGAAAGGCTGGTGAGGGGGAAAAAACCTCTTTACAGCTGCTGTAGCGTAAGCGAGAACAGGCACTAACTCGCTTCGCGGACATTTCACAACATCATATGTAACTATAATCTGATTTTAAAAAATGGCAAGTCGCTGTTGTGTAACAAGAATAAAACACTAAGAGACACGCCGCTGTGGGAAAATAATAATATTAACAACTTCAGGGTATACAAAAAATATATAAAAAACAACTCGGCTATACAATATACAAACATATATAAACAGCAATAAAATACTTTAATGTACATAAACTGTATTTTAGATGTGAAATGTGGATTATTTAACACTGTAGGCCAGTACAACGATAGATAAGTGCATACTTCCGTACTAAACAGTACAGATAACCGCGCTGTGTGGAGTATTAACGTACTATTTCTGACGCACTATGTAGTACGCTAGTATGCATTTGCTACGCTGACGTACTAAACAGTACGTAAAGAATGTGTGTGTACTATGTAGTAGGCTAGTGTGCGGGGGAGCCCCGCGGCCTGAGTCATGTGACTAGAGGAGGCGGAGCAGAAGGAAGGGCCGAGTTGGAACACTTCACTTCGGGTAAGCTCTGCTCTGGGGAGCTATTTTTTATTACTCTTAATTCTGCCTTTAAATCGGTTTACCAGCTCTAAATTTAGCTTCCCGGACGTGTTTTCCGTCTGTGTGGCTGCTCGGGAAGATCCAAGCGGCAGGATTAAGCGCTTAAATATCTCTAAATCTCCGGCTAAACAAGGTCATGTCAATCGCATTAGCTTTAGCAAGAGCGGAGCTCAAATGGCGCCGTGCTCCCTATACCAGCGCACTACTACTAATACTACTGTTACGCGGGCGTGATGACGTCATTCCAGTATGGAGGGCACTACTTAGTGTGCTAGAACGGCGTTTGGGCTTCGGCCCGCGTTTCATCGTATTCGCGATAGCTTCATTCAAATCCGCGCACGCACAGAAATGGAGTGGGCGAGTCAGTTATGCGTGAGTATTAAAGAATAGAAATATATATATGATCTGTATATATAGGTTATAATCGTGATTTATTTATTTTTAATAACTTTTATTGTTTCCGCGTTTTCCACGTCGATGCGATTAGCGTCCGAGCTAGTCCTAGCTTTAGCCGAGTTTCTGTCTCCAGTTTCAAAACGTCGCGTATTTAAACAGAATAAAAAAAAATGAACACGTCCGGAGTCAGCGCTACAGGGTAAATAAAGCTCACTCACTCCCCAGTGGAATTCGAGCGAGTTAAGCTGGTTAGTGCGGAAAGCGCGTTGTGAAGCCGTGTTTTGAAATGCATACTAGCGTACTACACAGTGCGGTAGAATAGTGCGCGAGCGCCCCACACCGCGCGCGTCTGTGTACTGTTTAGTGCGGAAGTACGCTGCGCTGCGTCGCGTCAGTGGTGCGTGATGACGTAGGATTTGTTGTGGAGGCGTTTTTACACACCTGCAGCGTTCAGTAGTGTCTTTCTCACACCTTTCACATAGTCTACATCTCAAACAAGCTCTTACTGAGTTCTACAATGACCTCTCACACACACACGCGCCTGTCTGTCAGTCCTGTGTTTTTATTCGTCCAGGCGAACACGACGCGCCGACACTGGAGACTCCTTCCATGAAATGTTCAACACGTGCGCTTCTCCTTACGGGAACGCTCCGCGGGTCGGCTGAGTTGGTTGGGTGAGCCGTTACTGTGGAAACGATAAGGCGTATATAAACCCGAGCTGGCGTTCTAGGCGATGAAGCGACACCTCCTGACGGGTCGGGATTCCGGTCGGAACGCTTCCGACGATCAAACCCGGTCCGTTGGAGCGCGTCGGACGTGTTGAGTGTCGTCGTCGGTGTTGGATTTCCTGCGGCGGGTCCTTCGGTGATTAATAATACACGCCGCTTCCTGGATTTCTGCAGCGTAAGTGATCCTTGAAGCGGAATCGGAGCGTGTCGCGTGTGAAATGGAGCGTCGAAAGTAAATAGAGGAAGTAGGCGATATTAGAGAGAAGTCGGGTACGAGCGGCCGCAGTCGCGCTTCCTCAAAGAGGACGAGCCCAGGTGAAGGTCTTTGATCGTTCACGCGACGTACGGTTCCGGTGATCCGATCACGAGGGAACAGCCGAGACGCGTGTTCCTTTACGCCGTACCGGGTTACCTACACGCATTCAAGCACGCACGCAGGTGTGACTCGGTGCCCTTTAGTAATAATGATGAAGGGGGGGGGGAGCGACTGTTTTTGTCTGAAACGGCGTGCGAAAAAGCGCGTGGCGTCGTGGAATCCCGCCTTTGCGCCGCGAAGGAAAAAACTCGAGCGTGAAAACACCTTCGAGGCATGAAACGTCCCGAGTAAACGGAATCTCTACTGCGTTTGTGTGAATAAAAAGAAATAAACAAATAACTGGCTTGCCTCGATATGTCCTCGATGAGAACGACGGTTGCCATGGTTACAACCCTTCTGCCTTATTAGTGATGTAATAATGTAGATTCTAATGATTTTGTGAAAATCAGCCAGTTTATTTGTTCTATTCTGGTGTGCGTGCGCGTGTAGATACAGTGCTGCGTGAGGATTCGTTATACCTGTATGTAACCAATCAGCATGGAGCAGCGCCGCTAGCCCCGCCCACACTTCCCACCCCTCAGTCCCGGTCGCGTCCTCGGTGTTGCTCGCTTCTTGAGCAGCTGTCCGGACCGGACGTTGGGCCGTGTCCTCGCCGTGCTCCCAGATGTTCCGGTGTTTTCCGTGAAAACAGAAGCTGGTGTTTAAACAGCTGCTTGTTCTGACGCGGTTCTGTGTTGTACAGCCTGAACACTAATAAACTGATGATGATGATGATGATGAAGGATCCGCCCATAATGTCATGTCTTTTCTCTTTACTAATCCTGTTTACATAGTACTCGTTTAAATCTTTTTAAATGATCTAGTCAGAGGGTTATGCAGAATTTTTTCATTCTTTTATTTACCTTTTTTTTTTTTAACGTGTATTTGTTCTGTGCAGGGCTGCGTTTATGATGTCTGAAGGAATAAACGATTGTTAATAACATGGTGTAAAACGAGTGAGGTGTGATATTTTGGTCATAGTGTCCCGCTTTTCATCGCAGTCTCGTTTTCAGCGAAGGGGAAATATTCTGGTTGGTTTCAGAGCAGGATGTCCGGCGTGCGTTATCTAACTTCCCTCCGTTTACGCGGTGTTTTTTTTTGGGGGGGGGGTTTCTCGCTGTTTGGAGGACCTCTGCCTTGTAAAGGTGAGGATGAGACTTTTGGGATTGGGGATGTGGATAACAGGAAACGAGAGAGATGGTGCGGATGAGGTCGTGTGATTATTTCAGCTGGATAAGGAGGGGGGGGAAATTCGCTTCCCAAGTATTTTCCGCAGACCTCGGAGCTGATGGTCACCGGGATAAGGCCGAGGAGCTTCCTTCATTTTTCCTGATCGCGCACTTCTGGAGTTTCCTGCTCTCCTCTTTCTGTATCGTGTCTCCTTCTGACTCCTTTCATTCCTGCGCAGGAAAACAGAGGCTTAGGATCCAAGATGACCGACTCGAAATATTTCACCACGACCAAGAAGGGTACGTAACTCTCTTGCTGTACCTCTTTTTATATTTATCTATTATTTTTCCACTCGCGCTCCGTTTAGGAAGGTGAAGAGCAGGAAACGTCCCGTGGCGAGCACGTAGGGAAGCGGCGGACTGATCCCAGCCTCACGCCGTCTCATCAGCGCTAAATAATAATCTTCTCTGTTTACAGGACGTCTGAGCGCGCCGTCTCATTAAATTACCCAGAAGCGTTAATTACAGACCTGGTTTGTGTACATCACGCAGTGTGGAGTTATTTATCTTCCGCTCAGAAAGAACCGATTAAAGCCCTTGACCTCTTCACTCTATGTCCTCTCAGATGGACGAACACAGGACTGCGGTGTTTGAGATTGGCGACGGGACGCTTTCACTTCATAACATCTAGTGTTTTATTGCAGTCATTTTGCAGGGTTTGTTATTTTTTTTAGGAGTGGTAGGCCACACCCCCTTCACTCTCTTGACTGGGACTGGTAGCCACATAGGCCACGCCTCCTTCACTGGGACTGACCGATACACAGTGTGACCACGTCACTCGCGTTTGCGACCGAAAAGTTCTGTGACTGTGGAAAATATATTCGTTCGCACCGGTGCGAGTGACCTGTCCGGAGTTTTATAATACAACCGGAATAAAAACTAAACCTCCGAAATGCGTCTACACCGAGCAACAGTTACTTCCACACTGCTTTTCATCTCCTCGGGCAGTGCGTGTGAATACTGCAGAGGAGCCTTTACGATGACGAGTAACACTGAACATCTGCTTCTCTCAAACCGCCAACTTTTATTGATCCCGCAAAATGACCCGGCCCCGTGACCTGCTCGTGTAGACACAGCGGTAAACGAATAATAACGCTAACGCTCCAAGGTGGGTTTAATTCAAACTTCTTTGTTAAATGATTCCTCACCGATCATAATCAAGAGGAACAACGGTCGAGTATGTAAACATACAGTACACGGCCGCTCTCCTTCACGCTCTCCACCACCTCTAATACACAGCGCCTTCGCTTCGTTTCAACTCAGGGTTGCCAGATATCGCTCGAAAAGTCAAATCGTTTTGATTTAACCAAACCCCCCCCCCCAAAATAACTCGATATTTTCAGCAGACATTGCAACACTGTACTGGGGAACCGATCTAAAAGGAGCAAACATAAAAACTAATCAAATGTAATGACAGAAAATGTGCTCGGTTATAAATACAGGGGTGTGAAAATTTTTTTGCCTTTTTCCTCATTTCCTGTTCCTTTGCATGTTTGTCACATTTTGAGAAGTGTTTGAACATCAAACCAATTTAAACAATAGTCAAGGACAACACAAGTAAACACAAAATGCAATTTGTAAATGAAGGTGTTTATTATTAAAGGTGAAAAAAATCCAAACCATCATGGCCCTGTGTGAAAAAGTGATTGCCCCCTTGTTAAAACATACTATAACTGTGGTTGTCCACACCTGAGTTCAATTTTCTAGCCACACCCAGGCCTGATTATTGCCACACCTGTTCACAATCAAGGCATCACTTAAATAGGAGCTGCTTGACACAGTAAGGTCCACCAGAAGATCCTAAAAAGCTACACATCATGCCGAGACCCAAAGAAATTCAGGAACAATTGAGAAAGAAAGTAATTGAGATCTATCAGTCTGGAAAGGGTTATAAAGCCATTTCCAAAGCTTTGGGAATTCAGCGAACCACAGTGAGAGCCATTATCCACAAATGGCGAAGACATGGAACAGTGGTGAACCTTCCCAGAGAGTGGCCGGCCGGCCAAAATTACCCCAAGAGCGGCAGCGACGCACATCCAAGAGGTCAAAAAGACCCCACAACAACGTCCAAAGAACTGCAGGCCTCACTTGCCTCAGTAAGAGCTAAGGGCGTTCATGCCTCCACCATCAGGAAAAGACTGGCGGGCAAAATGGCCTGCGGCAGAGTTCCAAGGAGAAACCACTGCCTGCTGAGCAAAAAGAACATCAAAGCTTGTCTCAATTTCTCCACAACACATCTTGATGATCCCCAAGACTTTTGGGACAACATTGTGTGGACCGATGACCGGAAAAAGTGGAACTCTTTGGAAGGTGTGTGTCCAAGTATATCTGGCGAAGGAACACTGCATTTCATAAAAAGAACATTATACCAACAGTAAAATATGGTGGTGGTAGTGTGATGGTCTGGGGCTGCTTTGCTGCTTCAGGACCTGGAAGACTTGCTGTGATAAAAGGAACTATGAATTCTGCTGTCTACCAAGAGATCCTGAAGGAGAATGTCCGACCATCTGTTCGGTACTCAAGCTGAAACCGAACTTGGGTTCTGCAGCAGGACAATGATCCTAAACACACCAGCAAGTCCACACCGAATGGCTGAAGAAAAAAAAATAAAGAAGACTTTGGGAGCGGCCCAAAGCAGTCCTGACCTGAATCCTATTGAGATGTTGTGGTATGACCTTAAAAAGGAAGTTCATGCTCGAAAACCCTCTAAATGAACTGAATTAGGACAATTCTGCAAAGATGAGTAGGCCAAAATTCCTCCAGGACGCTGTAAAAGCCTCATTGCACGTTATCGCAAACGCTTGGTTGCAGTTGTTGCTGCTAAGGGGGGGCCCAACCAGTTATTAGGTTTAGGGGGAATCACTTTTTTTTACACAGGGCCGATGAGGTTTGGATTTTTTTTCACCTTTAATAATAAACACTTTCATTTACAATTTGCATTTTGTGTTTACTTGTGTTGTCCTTGACTATTGTTTAAATTGGTTTGATGTTCCGAAACACTTAAGTGTGACAAACATGCAAAGGAACAGGAAATGAGGAAGGGGGCAAACACTTTTTCACACCACTGTATATCATTTAATATAAAAAAAATAGATATTATAACTTCATAAAATATCAATAAAACGAGAAATGAAGTAATGTGTAATTGCTATGGGTTGTATTTAATATCAATTTGACATGAAGCTTAGTTCACTATTTCCTTAGAAAGCTCTTTGTCTTTTTCCTTACGGAATCATTGTTATACTTGTTTATTTCTCAATTAACCAACAGTGTTTCTCATTGCTATTATTTTAACTCCGTTAACAGTGACCATGAGCAGAGAGCTTACATTGAACTGTTTATGACGGACCTCCTGATTAAAGCTTAAATAAAGATCGGTATGTGGATCGGTATCGGCTGTAAAAATCCTGATCGGAGCGTCAGTAACGAACATTAAACTAAAGCGCTCTGCATCTGACGGGTAAACGACCTCCCCCAATCACATCCTATATGAGATGATTCAGATATCTCCACAATACACACCGAGCGGGTCGAGAACTGACTCCAGCCCAGAACCATGACAGTGGAACATGTCTAATAGTGCAGCTTTAAATATATTTAAGAAGAACAGACTTCAGACACTGGACACTGAGGTGTATTGTATTTGTTTACAAGGTGAACAGGTTAACGTTGTTGTTTTGCATACAGTCTGTAAAATGAGCTGAAAATATGACGTAGTTTATCAGAAGGTAAATGAATGTGTCATGGCTCACACCATGTTCCTCAATTCTGTCATAACTGACCAGCTGAAGTTCTCTCATGCTACTTATGTGTTATATTGTGGAACATTAACGTTACCGTCTCTTTAAAAAAAAAAACAACTAAACTTCAACCGTACTCCTAAATTGTTTGACTGTGCTCCTAAATTTTGGTAATTAGGTGTACAAGTGCCCCTAAAATAAATTGTTACTGTAGAGCCCTGATACAGAGGCCACGCCTCCTTCACCTCCATGACCGCCACTGATGACTACATAGACCACACCTCCTTCACTGAGACTGAAAGAGACTGCACAGATTAAACTGAAACTCCTTTGGTGGTGGTGGTGTGTGTGTGTGTGTGTGTGTGTGTGTTTGTGTGGGGAATGTTTGAGTTATCAGAGTAAACAGTGCACGCTCGTCTGGTGAACTTACACCCCAGTTTTGTGTTTACGTTCTGACACACACGTACGGTCAGAGCGGCACCTCTGTGTACCGGCGCTGTTGAGGACAGAGACGAGACGGTACAGTGTACACAGTGAGCTGATTTTGTGTGTGCGTGTGTGTGTGTGTGTGTGTGTGTGTGTGTGCGTGTGTGTGCTCTCACAGGGGAGATCTTTGAGCTGAAGGCCGAGCTGAACAGCGATAAGAAGGAGAAGAAGAAGGAGGCGGTGAAGAAGGTGATCGCCTCCATGACCGTGGGTAAAGATGTCAGGTGAGTTTACTGAAACCGTAAAGCGCCGTAAGCTGCGCCGGGAGAGTGGGCGTGATTCCGGCGGCCATCTTTGTCTCTGTGCAGCGCACTGTTTCCTGACGTGGTGAACTGCATGCAGACGGACAACCTGGAGCTGAAGAAGCTGGTCTACCTGTACCTCATGAACTACGCCAAGAGCCAGCCCGACATGGCCATCATGGCCGTCAACACCTTCGTCAAGGTGTGAATCACCTCGAATTATTTATATTACAACCTTTTTCTTTATGCGTCATACACCTGGATTTCTTCCCAAAACCATTAAGAACACACACGAATGTGTCATGTATGTATTACAGCGGTGTGTGTGTAATCACGGGCAGGGTGGGATTAGTCAGGAAAATGTTGAACAGTGAATTTCGTCAGCTAATAAATATAACAGTTTGGTTACAGAACACTTAGAAGGGAAATGACTGGGAATCAGCTGCATTTCCCCTCGATCTCCACTAGAGGGCAGCTGATTATAGCGCAGCACTGAACCCAGCTGATCTCTGGGGTTTTTTTTGAACTCCGCAGGACTGCGAGGACCCGAACCCTCTGATCCGAGCGCTGGCCGTGCGCACCATGGGCTGCATCCGCGTGGACAAGATCACAGAGTACCTGTGTGAACCCCTGCGCAAGTGTCTAAAGGACGAGGACCCCTACGTGAGGAAGACCGCGGCCGTGTGTGTGGCTAAACTCCACGACATCAACGCCCAGCTGGTGGAGGATCAGGGCTTCCTGGACACGCTGAAGGACCTCATCTCCGACTCCAACCCCATGGTGAGGACCCTCCACGCTCCACCCTGACTCACTCCGAGTCAATTCACTCATTCACATAGCTCGATTATTTAACCCTACCTTTTAATTGTAGTGTTTAATTGTGTTACTGAGTATGTAGTATATTATTTTATAATTATTTTAAAATGTTTTAGCTTTAATTATTCTATTCATAAAATCAATAAACATATAAATATATTGTAATAAAATACTAGCTATAAATTTAATGGAAAATGTGTTGGGGGGGGGGGGATTTAACCACAGCTCCGAGTTCTACTGCTGCGGTACCGGTACCACTGTGGTACTGTTGTTCTACTGCTGAAGTACCGGTACCTCTGTGGTACCGCAGTTCTACCACTGAAGTACCAGTACCGCTGTGGTACCGCAATTCTACTGCTGAAGTACCGGTACCGCTGTGGTACCGCAGTTCTACCGCTGAAGTACCGGTACCGCTGTGGTACCGCAGTTCTACCGCTGACGTACCAGTACCGCTGTGGTACCGCAATTCTACTGCTGCAGTACCGCAGTTCTACTGCTGAAGTACCGGTACCGAGTCTGGTTACGCTTTTGGTCCAGGTACCCTGTGTACTGAACAGGGAGTTAGACCCAGTGCTGATCGTTTCTGCTCTCTGATGCACTTTCCACTTCAACAGTCTAAAGACTAAAGTATTGGCACCCGTTAAAACAAAGTGGCGGTGTCTTGCTCAGCGGTTCATCCTGTGAGGAAAATGAGAGGTTTCATTTAAACAGGATATTTTCTTCGCTTTCTTCCACCTCCATCAGTTTCCACTTGCAGGTGTGAGCGGTTTGATTTTAAACGCTGCCCGGGATGTGTCATATAGAGCACTCATCGCCGCCGTTCCCAACGACCAAATGACCAATTACTGATCACCCCTGTTCCCCATGACCAATCGCTGACGACCGCTGTTCTCAACGACTGGAAATTAGTTTTAATTTAAAAAAAATTCTGTTCTTTTTTGTTAAGCGTCTTCAGATTTCTTCCGTCTTCGTGTAATGTGATGCGCAGAGTGACCCGGCAGGTTCGTCCTAGCAGCCTTATTGAGTACGAGTCAGTGACTTTCCCCCAGAAACATCGGGCAGCAGCGTCCCGCATCCTAGAGGAACACCTAGTGTTCTACATTAGTGCTGTTATGTGATAGGGAATGGACCCAGCGTTTAGTCAGTGTCTCTCTCTCTCTCTCTCTCTCTCTCTCTCTCTCTCTGTCTCTCTCAGGTGGTGGCGAACGCCGTAGCCGCTCTGTCTGAGATCGCCGAGTCGCACCCCAACAGTAACCTGCTGGACCTGAACCCTCAGACCATCAACAAGCTGCTGACGGCCCTGAACGAGTGCACCGAGTGGGGACAGATCTTCATCCTGGACTGTCTGGCCAACTACACACCCCGCGACGACCGCGAGTCCCAAGAGGTCAGAGGTCAAGGCTGGCTCACACCTCTGAATTAGCACACAGAAGAAAAAAAAATTCCTAATACTTTATTAAACAAAAGAATATGCACGTCCGATCCAGAACCCCTATCCCAGCATCCGAGACTAACTCGGGCGATGTATTATTATTATTATTTCTGGTCTGGAGCGTTGGAATAGTCTGAAAAGTCTGTTCCTCCTGCCTCTACGTTTATAAGTGACGACCTCGTACGCTCCTGTCTCCTCAGTATCTGTGAGAGAGTGACCCCCCGGCTGTCTCACGCCAACTCGGCCGTGGTCCTGTCTGCCGTCAAGGTGCTCATGAAGTTCATGGAGATGCTACCTAAAGACCTGGACTATTACGGGACCTTGCTGAAGAAACTGGCCCCGCCTCTGGTCACTCTGCTCTCCGCAGAACCCGAGCTGCAGTACGTAGCGCTGAGGAACATCAACCTGATCGTCCAGAAACGGTGCGTGGGACCGGAGACGGTTATGAGTGGACTCCTGATCAATTCTGTTCACCATGCTAGTCGTTTATATTCTCTCTCTCTCTCTCTCTCTGTTCTAACTTTATTCCTAACTTCATTTTACTCTAAATAACTTTCTCTAAACGTATTTCAGTGATTTTATATATATATATATATATATCTCTTTTTTTAAATTAAGCCTTTCATACAAGTATTTCAGTCCCATAGACCAGTGGAGGTTGTGTTTTGGGTGTGGAGGTCCGTGGTGGAGGTCCGTGGGTGGAGGTCTGTGGGTGGAGGTCCACACATGGAGATCCACATTCGTTAGTTATTTGGTTTAAGTTAACCGGTGAACTACGTTAAGTCAGGATGAGCTGTGAGCTCCACGTGCGGTGGTGACGTTTCTCTGAGTCTGTCTTTCTCCTGCTGCGTGTTTCTCCGCAGGCCCGAGGTCCTGAAGCACGAGATGAAGGTGTTCTTTGTGAAATATAACGACCCGATATACGTCAAACTGGAGAAGCTCGACATCATGATCCGCCTGGCCTCTCAGGCTAACATCGCACAGGTGACCACACCCACACCAGCGTCTTCTTCGTGGAACACCGTTCTCGTTTTATTTATTTATTTGTCGCACGCGTTTTGCCGGACTGACTCCGCAGCCGCCGTTTCCTCTCCCGTGTCCCAGGTGCTGGCCGAGCTGAAGGAATACGCCACCGAAGTGGACGTGGACTTCGTCCGTAAAGCCGTCCGTGCCATCGGCCGCTGTGCCATCAAAGTAGAGGTGAGACCTTTTTAAATCACGCTCCGAGTCCGTCCATCACAGCCAGTCCTGCGTTAGACGCGCAGAAGGACAGAAACGGTGCTGACGAACCGGTGCCGTGTGTTTCAGCAATCGGCCGAGCGCTGCGTCAGCACCCTGCTGGACCTCATTCAGACCAAGGTCAACTATGTGGTGCAGGAGGCCATCGTGGTCATCAAGGACATTTTCCGCAAGTACCCGAACAAGTAGGTGTTCCTCTCGTACCCACGAACACCACGCCCACCGATAGAGCTGTACGCTGAAGTCCTTCATAACGCACTAACAATATTATTCACTTCTATTTATTTCATATATAATAACCGGGTACTGTTGGTCACATGGTCTCTCATGACCGCGTCCTGAACGTTCCGTAATCTCAAGAGAACTTTGAGCTTATATGCAGTGATGTGATTATTTCTCTAAGACGGAATCATCTGACGGGGACTGTTAGAAACTGATTGGGAGTTTGTGTGTGTGTGCGCGCGTAGGTACGAGAGTGTGATTGCCACTCTGTGTGAGAACCTGGACTCTCTGGATGAACCCGAGGCGAGGGCAGCGATGATCTGGATCGTGGGAGAATACGCTGAGAGGATCGACAACGCAGACGAGCTGCTCGAGAGCTTCCTGGAGGGGTTCCATGATGAGAGCACACAGGTAACACACACACACATCTTCACAACATGTTTATACACCACCGTACTTCATCTACATCTGTGTCGAGGTGGTTCTCCACTCCGGTCCTCTCGATGGTCCTGTGTTTGAGCAGCGGAACACTGAGAATGTGCTCATGGTGTGTGTGTGTGTGTGTGTGTGTGTGTGTTCATTCATCCTGGACAGGTGCAGCTGCAGCTCCTCACCGCCATCGTCAAACTGTTCCTCAAGAAGCCCACTGAGACCCAGGAGCTCGTCCAGCAAGTACTCAGCCTGGCCACACAGGTACACACACACACACACCCGTCCGAGCTAGATGTGTAGTGTAGAAGCTGTTTGGCTGCGCTTTGCGTGTTTGTTTACATGTTTGTAATAAATCGGCGGAATCGTTGTACTTGCGATGACCTTGATACCGTGCAAAATAATCATTTTATGTCTTGGCTTAATGCAATAATTCGTTATCTGACCGTACAGACGTGGCCGTTAAAAATGCGCGTCAATGGAAAGGGGATCCTACGATTTCGTGCGGAATCACGCGCATGCTGCGGGCGCAGGGAATACAGGACCAGTAGGGGGCAGTCGTGTTTTCGTTTTAATAAACACTGCTTGTAGACACAGTAGTTCTGCCTGGACATGTACTGTATACACGTATGCTCTCTTTCCAGCCGTATGTTGATGTTTCTTC
>CM022773.1:1256100-1266100 GCA_012411365.1 Ameiurus melas | reverse complement strand
GTAGCACTAGTGCACGCTGATGGTGTTGCTTCTGCTAGTGTATACTGTAGTTGTGAAGCTAGCGTCCCACAGACACCGCTAACGCCACAGCTACAGTAGATGGCGTTTGATTGGACGTCACGCGAGCGCTATTGTCTTATAGAGAAACATCTCTAACGTGGAAACGTTCCTCCTGATGCCATGGCGGTGTAACCATGACAACAAGCGTGAATAACACTTCAAGATCACGTATATACGTATAGCGCGCAAAGCAATAACGAGACCCGAGATGTAACCGTAGCAACGGTCGTCGCTGATCTTCAGTTTGGTGAGTAGTCGTGGTTGACGCCGGAGACTTGTTTTGATATCGGAGCACTCTGGTAGACCTGTCCACGATTCTTCCATCCATTTAGTCGTTTCACTGCTTCCTGTTTCGCCCCCTTCACGCCCCTGAGCTCCACATCATACCCTCGAACTCCGGTGCTGCTCTCTAACCCCCGTCTCTGTGTTTGATTTCCTGCAGATGGGTGGAGACATCGGCGGCAGTCCTGCGGTAAGTCTTCAGCTCCCTTTCAAACAAAGATCTTACTAGAAATCTAATCCGTGTTCGGGACCTTCCTAATTTGAATATTCGTGCATGGTCATGCATGTTCATACGTTTCTGAGGGTTTAAAGGTGTAGAGATGCTACTAGGCGGGTTCTCCAACTTTTAAAACCGTAGAAGCTAATTATCATCTCGAGGTTTGTTTGTTTTTTTTATATTGTTGAATATGATGTGTACAGCGACTTTAAGCAACTACACGGGTCACGAATTCCTCTTCATGTGTCCACAGGTGGGCATGGGTCTCGGGGGCGCTCCTGTGGGAATGCCCGCAGGTTTTGGCGGTGCCCCGGCCGTCGGAGGCGGTCTCAGTGACCTGTTTGATCTCGGCGGGGGTGTCGGCATGGCGACAGGAGCCTACGTGCCACCCAAAACGGTGAGCGTGTTAGCGATGGCTCAGTGTGTGTGTGTGTGTGTGTGTGTGTGTGTGTGTGTGTGTGTGTGTGTGTGTTAGTGACCTGAGCAGTGTGAAAGCTAACCGCCATTCCAAAGTTTAGGTCTGATGTCAATCTAACACACCTGATCGAGTTTATGAAAAGAACGTCTGTTTAGATCAGATATCTGAGACTCCGAACATCTGGCTTCTGTCCGTGTGCTTAAATCTGAAGTGTGACACGCCCATTAGGATAGAATTAAGTGCATTGACACAGACACACACAGTGTGCGACTTCATAACCAAAGCTCCGCCCACAACATTCTCGGTCCTTCTGTGCGCAGCTGTGGCTGCCGGCCATGAAGGCTAAAGGGCTGGAGATCTCAGGAACGTTTGCTCGGCGTGGTGGTGCCATCCACATGGACCTGTCTCTCACCAACAAGGCCATGAGCGTGATGACCGACTTCGCCATCCAGTTCAACAAGAACAGGTGAGAATCAGAAGATTACAGATGATTTCCATACGTTCCTCAGGTTCCTCTGCTTCTCTTTGCTTGTGTGTTTGGTCTCGATGCAGCATCAATAAGTCCGTAAGACACCGTTCTCCTGCCGGCTCCGGTGGATAAGTGTGCTAGGTCACGTCCCGGCGCTCGGTGGAGTGGTTTATGCCTCGGGTCCTTATTAAGATGAAGACCTTTCAGAGACCGTTTCTGTCGATACAAGCACATCCAGACGGATCCTGATCAATACCGCATCGCTCCGTATTCGTCCTTCCTGCATTTCCGCTGCACAAACCCATCGTGCAGACCTGACATGCTTCATGCATTTCCTCTCGCAGCTCCGCTCTCGAGTGGTGCGACGGATAAGCGTTTGCCCCGTCGTCTGGAGGTCACGAGGTCAAATCGCAACGATGCGACCGCCGTCCGTGGCTAGGAGATTGCAACACTAACTAATCCTCATGTGTGCAGAAAAATCAGGTAGCTTTTAAAGGCGGATAGATTTTTTACTCGGCTGAAACTAAATTAAGGACAAAATCAAGGGGGGGGGAATGCAACGACAGCAGATGAGCTAATCAATATCTAGAATGATTGACAGCTGCGTAGGTATTTTGGCCTCATCGGTATTAACCGATCATCTGGAAGCCCCGCCCCCTTCCCCTGTGCCGGCGTGGCGTCCTCGTTTTTCCGGCCTCAAGAGGAAAGCGGCTAGAGGTCGATCGATTAATGGGTTTTGCCGATTAATCAGCATCGATGACGGACTGCTGAAACTAAAAATCCACGGCGATGGTCTTTCCTGTGCGCGTCCGTTGCATGAGCGGCTGAGAAGGGTCATTACACAGTACGAGAGCGGCCTCTAGAGGCGAAATAAAAGCTCACTGACCAATTTTGTCGTGTTATTTTAAGTGGTTTTTGGTGGTGTTTTTTTTTTATTATTATTTTTTTTATTTTACTGTCTCTATTTTTATTTGTTATTTGGAGTGTTTATTTTTGGTTCAGTTTGGATGTATATCTTTTATTTACTTTAATATTGATATATTTATTTTACATTTAAACGTACAGTCAGTACTGTTAATTTTGGTAATTAAGTTCAGCGGTATTTTACTTTGAGTGTTAGTGAATGAAAATGTATCCGTTTTAAAAACTATCGGCAGGTGGGTACCGCCCATCTCGGTAATCTGTAACAGTAGAATCCAGTATCGCTCAACCTCTTAAAAACAGATGAACGATGAAGTGTCCGATCTAACACTATGTATACTCTGGGTGGGTGTGTGTGTGTGTGTGTGTGTAAAGTTTCGGGTTGGCTCCGGCTGGTCCTCTGCAGGTCCTGACTCCACTCAGCCCCAATCAGATGGTGGAGGTGAGCCTCCCGCTCAGCACCAACGGCCCAGTCATGAAGATGGATCCTCTCACCAACCTCCAGGTAACGTTCCCACAACATTTCACACCATTACACTCACATATTTGTTTTCAGTGTCCACAGGTGTGTGTGTGTGTGTGTGTGTGTCCGTCCAAATTTTTTTTTTAAAAAGCACACAGGTAAAGAACAATATTTGTCACAAAACGCAGGAGGAGTTTATAGTTATTTTAATGTTAGATTTCTTTCCTTCCTCTGAGCTTCTATCGGCTCGTTTGAGAGCTTAAGTGTGACTGAGTGACTGACACCCTACATTAAAAAAGAATAAAAACACGCACAACATGGACTACAGGTAATGTAAAGACCACACCTGGAGGTTATGTGATGTGTTTCTTTTTGCCAGTATGAATTATTCAGAGCGTGAAACACTCCGGCCGTACGGCTCATCTTTTTTTACTTGTTTATGCAGCATGGCCTTTACACACACTCCGTAACCTACGACGTGTGAGAACACACACTCACCAGAGCGTTACCGTATCAGACCAGAAAAACCAAACGAACAACGCATGTTTAAGCGTCTAGACCTGAATTTCTCTAAAGCTGCGTTGTGTGTCTACGTTAGACGTGCGTCACAAATAAAATAAACCTGCAGTGAGGTTGAACACTTTGTGCTTACAGGCGGTAAGACACAGTACTGTTCCAGGCTCAGTGGATAATTCATCACGTTATAGAGTAGTACATTAATAAACTCCATACAAATAAATGAAAAAAGTCAGTGAGTCATTCGAGGTTAGAGATGCTGAGTCAGTGGATCAATAATGTAGATCAGTAGTGAAATCATGGGTTCTGAATCAGTCATATCAAAATAGACTCCCAATAGCAATAGATTCTGAATCAGTAACATAGCAATAGATTCTGAATCAGTAATATAGTAATAGATTCTGAATCAGTAATATAGTAATAGATTCTGAATCAGTAATATAGTAATAGATTCTGAATCAGTGAATCAGTAATATAGTAATAGATTCTGAATCAGTAATATATAATAGATCTGAATGGTGAATGTATGTAATAGATTCTGAATCAGTAATATAGTAGATTCTGAATCAGTATATAGTAATAGATTCTGAATCAGTAATATAGTAATAGATTCTGAATGGTGAATCAGTAATATAGTAATAGATCTGAATCAGTAATAGTAATGACTGAAGAATGAATGTAAAAGTAATAATGAATCAGTAATAGTAATAGACGTGAATATTATGAAAATATGAAAAGTATTTGAGAAACATATATATTGTAGTAATATAGTAATAGGATAGAATTGTCAGTGGATCGGTGATCTATATTGTCTGAATGGTATCAGATTAATAATGTAATCAGTAAATAGTAATAGATTCTGAACAGTATATAGTTCTGAATCAGTAATATAGTAATAGATTCTGAATAGTATAATATAAATAGATTCTGATAGTAATATAGTAATAGATTCTGAATGGTGAATCAGTAATATAGTAATAGATTCTGAATCGGTGATCAGTAATATATATAGTCTGAATATAATATATATGAATGTGTATTATTTTTGAAATGGATAATGTAAATTATTTTGTATAATTATATGAATGGATAGTATATATATGAATCAGAAATAGAAATTGATAATTATGTACAGTAATGAAGTATAGTAATATTATCTGATCAGATATGATGAAGTAAGATAGTATAGTAGATTGAATCAGTAATATAGTAATGGATTCTGAATTGAATCAGTAATATAGTATAGATTCTGAATCAGTAATATAGTAATAGATTCTGAATCAGTAATATAGTAATAGATTCTGAATCAGTAACATAGTAATAGATTCTGAATCAGTAATATAGTAATAGGTTCTGAATCAGTAATATAGTAATAGATTCTGAATCGGTGAATCAGTAATATAGTAATAGATTCTGAATCGGTGAATCAGTAATATAGTAATAGGTTCTGAATCGGTGAATTAGTAATATAGTAATAGATTCTGAATCAGTAATATAGTAATAGATTCTGAATCGGTGAATCAGTAATATAGTAATAGATTCTGAATCGGTGAATCAGTAATATAGTAATAGATTCTGAATCAGTAATATAGTAATAGATTCTGAATCGGTGAATCAGTAATATAGTAATAGATTCTGAATCAGTAATATAGTAATAGATTCTGAATCAGTAATATAGTAATAGATTCTGAGTCAGTAATATAGTAATAGATTCTGAATCAGTAATATAGTAATAGATTCTGAATCGGTGAATCAGTAATATAGTAATAGATTCTGAATCGGTGAATCAGTAATATAGTAATAGATTCGGAATCAGTAATATAGTAATAGATTCTGAATCAGTAATATAGCAATAGGTTCTGAATCAGTAATATAGTAATAGATTCTGAATCAGTAACATAGTAATAGATTCTGAATCAGTAATATAGTAATAGATTCTGAATCAGTAATATAGTAATGGATTCTGAATCGGTGAATCAGTAATATAGTAATAGATTCTGAATCAGTAATATAGTAATAGATTCTGAATCAGTAATATAGTAATAGATTCTGAATCAGTAACATAGTAATAGATTCTGAATCAGTAATATAGTAATAGGTTCTGAATCAGTAATATAGTAATAGATTCTGAATCGGTGAATCAGTAATATAGTAATAGATTCTGAATAGGTGAATCAGTAATATAGTAATAGGTTCTGAATCGGTGAATCAGTAATATAGTAATAGATTCTGAATCAGTAATATAGTAATAGATTCTGAATCAGTAATATAGTAATAGATTCTGAATCAGTAACATAGTAATAGATTCTGAATCAGTAATATAGTAATAGGTTCTGAATCAGTAATATAGTAATAGATTCTGAATCAGTAATATAGTAATAGGTTCTGAATCGGTGAATCAGTAATATAGTAATAGATTCTGAATCAGTAATATAGTAATAGATTCTGAATCAGTAATATAGTAATAGATTCTGAATCAGTAATATAGTAATAGATTCTGAATCAGTGAATCAGTAATATAGTAATAGATTCTGAATCAGTAATATAGTAATAGATTCTGAATCGGTGAATCAGTAATATAGTAATAGATTCTGAATCAGTAATATAGTAATAGATTCTGAATCGGTGAATCAGTAATATAGTAATAGATTCTGAATCGGTGAATCAGTAATATAGTAATAGATTCTGAATCAGTAATATAGTAATAGATTCTGAATCGGTGAATCAGTAATATAGTAATAGATTCTGAATCAGTAATATAGTAATAGATTCTGATTCAGTAATATAGCAATAGGTTCTGAATCAGTAATATAGTAATAGATTCTGAATCAGTAACATAGTAATAGATTCTGAATCAGTAATATAGTAATAGATTCTGAATCAGTAATATAGTAATAGATTCTGAATCAGTAACATAGTAATAGATTCTGAATCAGTAATATAGTAATAGGTTCTGAATCAGTAATATAGTAATAGGTTCTGAATCAGTAATATAGTAATAGATTCTGAATCGGTGAATCAGTAATATAGTAATAGATTCTGAATCAGTGAATCAGTAATATAGTAATAGGTTCTGAATCGGTGAATCAGTAATATAGTAATAGATTCTGAATCAGTAATATAGTAATAGATTCTGAATCGGTGAATCAGTAATATAGTAATAGATTCTGAATCAGTAATATAGTAATAGATTCTGAATCAGTAATATAGTAATAGATTCTGAATCAGTAATATAGTAATAGATTCTGAATCAGTAACATAGTAATAGATTCTGAATCAGTAATATAGTAATAGATTCTGAATCAGTAATATAGTAATGGATTCTGAATCGGTGAATCAGTAATATAGTAATAGATTCTGAATCAGTAATATAGTAATAGATTCTGAATCAGTAATATAGTAATAGGTTCTGAATCAGTAATATAGTAATAGATTCTGAATCAGTAATATAGCAATAGGTTCTGAATCGGTGAATCAGTAATATAGTAATAGATTCTGAATCAGTAATATAGTAATAGATTCTGAATCAGTAATATAGTAATAGATTCTGAATCAGTGAATCAGTAATATAGTAATAGATTCTGAATCAGTAATATAGTAATAGATTCTGAATCGGTGAATCAGTAATATAGTAATAGATTCTGAATCAGTAATATAGTAATAGATTCTGAATCAGTAATATAGTAATAGATTCTGAATCAGTAACATAGTAATAGATTCTGAATCAGTAATATAGTAATAGGTTCTGAATCAGTAATATAGTAATAGATTCTGAATCGGTGAATCAGTAATATAGTAATAGATTCTGAATCAGTGAATCAGTAATATAGTAATAGATTCTGAATCGGTGAATCAGTAATATAGTAATAGATTGAATCAGTAATATAGTATAGATCTGAATCAGTAATATAGTAATAGATTCTGAATCAGTAACATAGTATAGATTCTGAATCAGTAACATAGTAATAGATTCTGAATCAGTAATATAGTAATAGGTTCTGAATCAGTAATATAGTAATAGATTCTGAATCAGTAATATAGTAATAGATTCTGAATCGGTGAATCAGTAATATAGTAATAGATTCTGAATCAGTAATATAGTAATAGATTCTGAATCAGTAATATAGCAATAGGTTCTGAATCGGTGAATCAGTAATATAGTAATAGATTCTGAATCAGTAATATAGTAATAGATTCTGAATCAGTAATATAGTAATAGATTCTGAATCGGTGAATCAGTAATATAGTAATAGATTCTGAATCAGTAATATAGTAATAGATTCTGAATCAGTAATATAGTAATAGATTCTGAATCAGTAATATAGTAATAGATTCTGAATCAGTAATATAGTAATAGATTCTGAATCGGTGAATCAGTAATATAGTAATAGATTCTGAATCAGTAATATAGTAATAGATTCTGAATCGGTGAATCAGTAATATAGTAATAGATTCTGAATCAGTAATATAGTAATAGATTCTGAATCGGTGAATCAGTAATATAGTAATAGATTCTGAATCAGTAATATAGTAATAGATTCTGAATCAGTAATATAGTAATAGATTCTGAATCAGTAATATAGTAATAGATTCTGAATCGGTGAATCAGTAATATAGTAATAGATTCTGAATCAGTAATATAGTAATAGATTCTGAATCAGTAATATAGTAATAGATTCTGAATCAGTAATATAGTAATAGATTCTGAATCAGTAATATAGTAATAGATTCTGAATCAGTAATATAGTAATAGATTCTGAATCGGTGAATCAGTAATATAGTAATAGATTCTGAATCAGTAATACTGATACCAGTTTCCGATACTGTTAGCATCCGAGGATTAAACACTTAACAGTTCATAACATTCCAACACTTATATCTGTTTATTTTCTTTGAGGAAAGTATGAATAGGTATCACTGTGTCTCTCCCTCTTTCATTTTAACAGGCTGTAGTATTAATGATAATTGAGGTATTTGTGTGTTTAATCCAGCTGTTGGAATTAGACTGAAGTCTGAAGTGTTTGATGGTGTGTCTCCGTCTCTCAGGTAGCGGTGAAGAATAACATTGACGTGTTCTACTTCAGCTGCCAGTACCCCATCAGCCTGCTGTTTGTCGAGGATGGGAAGATGGGTAAGTGTGTGTGTGTGTGTGTGTGTGTGTGTGTGTGTGTGTCCTCAGTAAGAGCCCGGTCTCCTCTCTGACACTTCAACCCTAATGTACGTCAGCAGAGGAGGTTCAGATGACGTCAGTGGCCTTACTTCGTGTCCTTGGGTGTTTGCAGATTCCTGATGTGTGTGTGTGTGTGTGTGTGTGAGAATGTAAATCCTGCATTCTGATACATTATGTGCTCCATATTAATGTTTACATGGGTCATGTTTTTTCAAAGTTCATCTTTAAGGCATGCTCATGTTAATCTGTAAAGGGGGCGGGGCTATTGTTGGGTGATCATATAGATGATGGTTATGCACACTGAGTAGCAGTAGTACCTACACATTATTCTCACTGAGCAACCTGCACTACTTCTTACAGCTCAGAATTAACACGAGAGAGGGTGTGTGTGTGTGTGTGTGTGTGTGTTCACCCCCTGCAGTTCCTCCAAATGGAGGCTGGAGTGTGTCTCTGTGGGAAGTGCTGCTGAACACAGAACTGTTCTCACCCCTTATGTCCTGTTCATTATTCTCTCTCTCTCTTTCTCTCCCCCCTTCTGTCCGTCTCTCCTCATCTCTCACTCTCTTTGTCTCTCCTGATCTCTCTCTCTCTCTCTCTCTGTCCTTGTCTGTGTCTGTCTCTCTCATACTTCTTTTCCGTCTGTCTCACCTTTTCTTGGTCCCCCTTGCTTTTTTTTTTTTTTTTTTTTTTTTTTTTTTTTTTTTTCTCTCTGTGTGTAGATCGTCAGGTGTTCCTGGCTACCTGGAAGGACATTCCCAGTGAAAATGAGGCTCAGTTTCAGATAAAAGACTGCCACCTCAGTGCAGGTGAGTTGATGGGAGGATGTACACCTTTCACAGGTACGGGTATGTGACGGGATAGCGCACACACACAGGGAACGAAACATTTTCCACAAACCAGCAACACGTGGACATGGAACCTTTTTAATTCCAGGTACTGTTTATACAGAACAGGAACTGTGGGGGCGGAGCCTGCTGTATTGATTATTGCTGATTGGTCAAATGCGAGCGTTAGCAGTGACCAAACTGTTTATGCTCTCTTTTTTTCAGTAGAGCTAACACTGACTGAACCACCACACACACACACACACACACACACACGCACGGCTAATTAATTCCACCCTCAGGTTTTTGCTTATTATGCCACTCCAACACTTCTATTCTCTCTCAAACCCTCCCCCCCCCATCCCGATCGGACATGGAGGAGAAAAGAGAATTAAACAGACCATCTGTAAACTGTAAAGATGGTGACCTTCTGTATTAGAGGATTAATTAGAGGAAGTGGTCTGTGGTACTTGTTCCTCACTGCAGTTTAACGTAAACGAGTGAAACACGCTGCACGATCAGAGCGTAATTCTGGGGTTTCTTTCAGTCTGACAGGAAGTGAACGGTGTGTTAATGTCAATCAGTCGCGTTAAGGCGTGTGCTCTGTTCTCTCTGCCCTCAGACGCGGTCAGTAACAAGCTGCAGGGCAGTAACGTGTTC
>CM022773.1:1243600-1251100 GCA_012411365.1 Ameiurus melas | reverse complement strand
AGTGCAGATGAAAGATAAAGGACGTGTCCTCCATAACCAGTTTAATTCTCAATAAACGTGAGTGTGTGTGTGTGTGTGTGTGTGTGTGTGTGTGTGTGTGTGCGTGCTGATTATCATCACTGATTTACACCTTTCCCCCCCTGCATGTAGCATTGTCTGTGTACGTTTATTTGTTTTGTTTCATGTCTACACATGAAATCTGATTTTTCTGATCAGACCGGGTCACGCGTGATCAGAAATCTGATTAACACACAGCTGTGTCTTGGCTTTTTTCCAATGATTAAGTCAGACATGTTCAAGAAATCTCAATCAGGTTTAAGCTGCATGTCCGAGCAGAGTCACGCGCACGTCTGATCTCGCGTCTGATCTCACACACTGTTTCTATAACGCTGTCTTTTCAGAACGCTCACTTCGAATTAGATCTGGTCTAGCGTTAGCTCTCTCTCTTGTCCTCCTTCTGTCTGTGTTTTTGCCTCTCCTTCAATGTCTCTCTCTCTCTCTCTCTCTCTTTCTTTCTCTCTTTCTCTCTCTCCCTCTCTCTCTCTCTCTTTCTCTCTCTCTCTTCTCTCTCTCTCTCTCTCTTTCTCTCCCTCTGTGTCTCTCTCTCTCTCTAACCCTCTGTTTGTCTACCTTTCTTTCTCACACTGTTGTCCTCTCTCTCTCCCTCCTCCATGTCTCTCTCTCTGTGTCTCTCTTCTCTCTCTCTCTCTCTCTCTCTCTCTCTCTCTCCATGTGTCTCTCTCTCTCTCCATGTCTCTCTCTTTGTTTCTTCTCTCTCTCTCTCTCTCTCTCTCTCTCCTTGAGATTTACATGAGTTGTAAATAACTTTGTAAATTGTTCTTGGTTACATTTTGTGAATAAATTGTTCAAATAAAGGTGGATTTTATAAATTAAGCAAAAATCTCTCCCTCTCTCTCTCTCTCTCTCTCTCCTTCTCTCTCTCTCTCTCTCTCTCTCTCTCTCTCTCTCTCTCTCTCTCTCACCCCCCAGCTGGCGGTGAGGTGCCGTGCCCCGGAGATCTCTCCGTACATCAGTCAGAGCTTTGAGCTGATCCTCCGTAACTGAAGTTCCTCGTCGTCGTCGGCACCTGGACCAGAACCTCCCCAACACCTCCGTCTCTCAGCCTCACACCCGTCAGGCTGAACTGCTTTTAATCCGTCCTCCTCTTCCTCCTCTTCCTCTTCCTCCTCTTCTTCTCTGCGTTCATTACAGCACATCTACAGTCTGTTTTTTTAATCGAACACAGCGTTAGTCGGAGAGACGGCTCGGAGTTTAAACGGAAAGTTCTGGTGGTGGGGACTTTGTTCATGTGTGTACTACTTCATTATAGATTTGTATTTTGGTGTGTGTGTGTGTGTGTGTGTGTGTGTGTGTCCTGCACCTCTTGTGTATTATTCCCGTAGCACGTCGCCCTCGTCACACCTCCTTAAATCCCTCTGCGTTTTCACCCTGGACGTTAGAAAGGGGCTTCGTTCCTCGTATTAAAGACACAAGAATACTAAATCAGACGAGACGAGAGACGCTTCGTCATGTCGCTAACGAATAACACGAGCCTGTAGCTCCCAGTTTATCCTCCACGGGACGTTCTTCATTCCTGTAACACTATTCAACATCTTCACCATGAATCCGCTCTCGCGTTCTAATGCGCTTCTGCTTCTGATCTACCGTACGATACCAATCCCCGCCTTCCGACCCTTTAGGCCACGCCTCGTTCCTGAGCGATCAAACATGCACACCCGAGTGTGGAGCGCAGTGCTAAACCGCTGGCTAAACGCTTCTGGAACCGGTACGTTCACCTGATGGTCCTGGGTCCTTCCACACTCGGGACTGCGTTCCAGATAACGGGGAATGTTCACTTATCTGAACATCGACGTGGGGTTTAAACTGGGTTTGGATTTTAACCTGGGGGTGGGCTTACCCTGGGGGTGGGGTTTAAACTGGGGTGGGCTACCCTGGGGGTGGGGTTTAAACTGGGTTTGGGGCTTAACCTGGGGGTGGGCTTAACCCGGGGGTGGGGTTTAAACTGGGGGTGGGCTTAACCCGGGGTGGGGTTTAACCTGGGGTGGGCTTAACCCGGGGGTGGGGTTTAAACTGGGGGTGGCGCTTACCCTGGGAGTAGGGTTTAAACTGGGTTTGGGGCTTAACCCGGGGTGGGGTTTAAACTGGGGTGGGGCTTAACCCCGGGGTGGGGCTTAACCCGGGGGTGGGGTTTAACCCGGGGGGGGGGGCTTAACCCGGGGGTGGGGTTTAACCTGGGGTGGGCTTACCCGGGGGTGGGGTTTAAACTGGGGGTGGGCTTACCCTGGGAGTAGGGTTTAAACTGGGTTTTGGGGCTTAACCCGGGGTGGGGTTTAAAGTGGGGGTGGGGTTAAACTATTCCGTCTGTGGTTTTGTCTGGTTCGCGCTGTGTGCGGCGTGCAGCTGGAGACGCGGGGTAATTAGTGACCGTTTCTTTTTTTTTAAAAAAAAGAAATGACTCCATCTGTGTGTAATTCTATCTGATTGGATTGAAGAGGACCGACTGTAGGAGGGGTGTTTCTGCGTGTTCTGAGTAAAAGCCTGTTCTGTTTTTATAAATCTTCTCCATCTGCTCTACTCTGAACGCCGGCAGGGGTTTTGTTTCTTTTCCTTCCTCCTCACACCACGCAGACTTGTTCTTCAGATTAAAGTCTTAACCGCAGGCTCTGGACCACCTCCGCCGCTTCAAACGTTAAATCCGCGGCTTGTTGTGAGCGCGAGAGTTCAAATCCCGGCAGCTTCCTCTCTCCGTATCGAGCGCGAGAGCCAATCGGACGCCGCCTTTTCTTATACCGCGTGTAGGGTCTCCTCCGAGCGCGTCCAACCGTCCTGTGACGTCCAAACGAGCGGCGGTACGTTACACGTCTGTGGATAAAACTCAGATAAATACGACTGCAGAAATCCAGAACGTCTTTTTATTTGGAACCCCAACCCCCCCCCAAATTCTCTCAGCAAAGTACATGTATATAAAAAAAATACAATAAAAGTCAATACCACAATCAATGTTTAATTAACCAACTTTAATTACAAGTCTGATTAGTTTCTAGAAGTTTAAGTTTAAATGTAGCCTCAGCTTTACATTATTCATCTTTTTACTTTACTTCCCCCCCCCCTCGTGTGTGTGTGTGTGTGTGTGTGTGTGTGTGTGTGTGTGTGGAATAAATCTGATTCTATCCGAGTGTAAATCCAGAACCCTGGTTGTCTGAGATTTGAAAACCTTTCTGTCTGTGTTTCTTTTCCCGAGTGTTTGATTAGTGGAATTGCGAATAAAACTGCTGGTGTGTTTACGATCGCGTTCAGCGTGATGTCTGGAATATTTCAACCTGGGTCCAGGAAGCGCTCGGCGCTCTCACCTCCGTGTTCATCACCGGGATGTTGAGTTTAAATCCCGGAGGTCACTGAGCCGCCGTTGGGAACTTCATGAACACGTCCGACGCGCCGCGGTACTCGTCGTGGGGCTTGTAGTGTGTCTCGCGTGGGCGTGGCCTGTCCGGCGTGTTGTGTTTTCCCCCCGAGTATCGTGTCTAAAGCGAACGCAGGTTTAATCACGCTCTAATAGAAAACGGGTCGTTCGTGTCACGCCGAGCGTTTTCGGCCTCGTTGGCGTACGCACGCTCGCCAGGTTCTCTGATCTCTGCTGCTTCGGTCCGAGCTTTATTCGTCTTCCTAACGTCTCTATACACGTTTACCAACAGGGCGTATGTCACGTGATCAAATCACGCCACACAAGTGCTTGTTCCAGTCAACCAGAGCAGATCGTGTGTAGTCTCTCACAAAAGTGAGTACACCCCTCACATGTGTGTAAATATTTGATGATATCTTTTCATGTGACAACACTGAAGAAGTGACACTTTGCTACAATGTAAAGTAGTGAGTGTACAGCGTGTGTAACAGTGTACATTTACTGTCCCTCAAAATAACTCAACACACAGACATTAATGTCTAAACCGCTGGCAACAAAAGTAAGTACACCCCTAAGTGAAAATGTCCACATTGGGCCCAGTTAGCCATTTTCCCTCTCCGGTGTCATGTGACTTGTTAGTGTTACAAGGTCTCAGGTGTGAATGAGGTTAAATTTGGTGTCATCGCTCTCACACTCCCTCATACTGGTCACTGGAAGTTCAACATGGCACCTCATGGCAAAGAACTCTCTGAGGATCTGAAAAAAAGAACTGTTGCTCTACATAAAGATGGCCTAGGGTATAAGAAGATCGCCAAGACCCTGACACTGAGCTGCAGCACGGTGGACAAGACCATACAGCGGTTTAACAGGACAGGTTCCACTCAAAACAGGTCTCGCCATGGTCCACCAAAGAAGTTGAGTGCACGTGCTCAGCATCATATCCAGAGGTTGTGTTTGGGAAATAGACGTATGAGTGCTGCCAGCATTGCTGCAGAGGTTGAAGGGGTGGGGTGGGGGGTCAGCCTGTCAGTGCTCAGATCATACGCCGCACACTGCATCAAATTGGACTGCATCACTCGTCCCAGAAGGAAGCCTCTTCTAAAGATGATGTACAAGAAAGCCCACAAACAGTGTGCTAAAGACAAGCAGACTAAGGACATGGATTACTGGAACCACGTCCTGTGGTCTGATGAGACCGAGAAACTGTGTGTGGGTGCAACCAGGTGAGGAGTACAAAGACAAGTGTGTCTTCCCTACAGTCGAGCATGGTGGTGGGAATGTTGTTACATGAAAAGATATCATCAAATATTTACAAACGTGTGAGGGGTGCACTCACTTTTGGGAGACACTGAAAACCGTGAGCGGGGAAGTGAAGAACCCGCTGGTCCGAGCCGAGCATGCGGATTTGTCGCTTCTTTACAGCGTCATCACTACGTTAGCACAGGATTTTAATCGAATGTCCGTGTTGCTGAGGTTACACACGCAGAAGATGAGCGACTTTACTCGTGTGAAAGTCTGTCTCGATCACATGACATGGCCAGTTCCGATCGGACGAGCGCCGATATTCAGTGTCATGGCGCTGGGACGCGTCTAATCTAGCGAAAGTGTTACTCCGGGCTCTCGGGCTGTCGGTCGGTCGGTCGGTCTGCGTCACCATGGCGACATGTAACGCTCTATCCAGCTGTGGGAACTGCTTTCGTTGTCGGATTAAGAATAAACAGGCGGGTTTTTGACGTATTTGAAAGAAGCTTGAAAGAACTTTCAGAGTAGCAGAACGAACGGACGGATTTAAGACGCCTGCGTGTTTGTGAAGCCAAATCGGGTCTAATGAGTGTTTTTCAGTTGTTATTTTGTACGACGACGACAACAACGACAACAACAACAAATAATAACACAGACATCCCCCAGACGTGGAGAACCCGCTCAACCACGCAGCCTGGATGGCTGAGGAAGAAAGAAGGAATAATCTTTCTCTCCTGAACGTCTTCTGAACCGTGTCCGTGTGTCGCTGTGGATCGTGTCTGTGGATTCGCCGTGACTGTCCACCCATCAGCCGTAACATTAAAACCACCTGCGTAATATTGGGAAGTTCTCCCTCGTGCCTCCAGAACAGTTCTGACCCGATTAGACCTGGACTCCACAAGACCTCTGAAGCTGCGCGGTGGGGTCTGGGACCGAGACGTCAGCAGCAGATCCTTTAAGTCCTTGTTCTCTCTCTCACACACACACACACACACACACTCTTGTCTCTCACCACGTGGCGGATCGGGAAAAAGGCCGAGCGTCTCCTCGTTCGCGTCCTTCGTTACACAGTTTCAAGTTTGTGTTTTTTTGTTTTTTTAGTAAATTCATTCTAAAGTGGAACTTTCATAAATTCGTTACGCACAAAGTGAAACATCACGAGCCTCGTTTTGTTTTGATCGCGATGATTACGGGGTACAGCTCACGATGAAGCGTGGACCTTACGCCCTTATATCGTCCTTACGGGAATAGATCAAAGACGGGCACGACGGTTTTTCAGCCTTACGGGGTCAGAGGGTTCATTTATGAGCTGATGCTCGGTCGGGGTTTTAATCCTTGTGCATGAATCACTGCGTCAGTGCGGCGCGGCGTGGAGGCGATCAGCCTGAGGCACTGCGGAGGTGTTCTGGAAGTCCAGGTTGCTTTGATAGCGGCCTTCAGCTGGTCTGTATCGTCGGGTCTGGTGTCTCTCAGAGATTCTCTATGGGGTTCGGGTCAGGCGAGTCGGCTGGACACTCGAGCACAGTGATACCACCGTCACAAACCAGTTACTAGAAGTTTTGGCACTGAGTCCTGCTGGAACAGGACATCAGCATCTCCATAAAGCTCGTCAGCAGATGGAAGCATGAAGTGCTCTAAAATCTCCTGGTAGACCACCAGGGTCCCTGATAGTCTCCAGATGTCCTGATATCTCTGTCTAAAAGAACCACCCCACAGTGATCTGGAGCAGCTGGGGGGTTAGAGTCCGGTGTAGGACATTGTCACACACAGAGTGTCTCACAGACACGTCTAGTAGATATCGTGATATGATATTTCTCCTCATATTGTCCACCCCTACCTCATACACAGTCGGGCTGAGCGCGCGCGCGCTGCACAGGATTTCCAGGACAGATTTTTGGAGATCTCGGTCTCTGAAGAACTCTGGACCTGAAATGATGATCTTGCAGATTCTGATCTCAGGGCTCTAGTGCACGGATCCGGCATTTAAAAGCGCTCCGTCAATTCATCCGTCATTCGTGAATCAGACTCTGTGTGTGTGTGTGTGTGTGGTGTGTGTGCAAGTCGTTAAGTGTGTGCTGCTGGGATTTCTGAAGCCCCTTTTCGGTGTGATGGTGTTGATGCTGCATGCTCGGATGCTTTGCTGCATTTTCTTTTTGCTCCAAGCGCGCGCACCGCGGCGGCGGATTTGATCAGACACTTTGCGCATCGGATTTAACGTAACGTGATGCGTTCAGGAAGCCGATGGAGACCCCCCGTGTCCTCTTGCTTCGTTTATCCTCCATCCAGCTCGGTGCTCTGAGCATGACCGACGGAATGAGAAGATGATCCGCGCGCACCAAAACAACCTCGGAGCCACCGCAGCGCGTGCGACCCGTGAGTGAACACCGGCGGGGAATCAGGCGGGATCTCGGGATGGTGGAGACGCTGAGCATCGCCGTGATCGGAGCCGCCGGCGTGGGCAAAACTTCCATCATCCGCCGATTCGTCTACGACGACTTCTCCGAGACCTACATCCCGACCCGAGCGCGGCGCGTCTACAGACCGTCGGTGGTCCTCAACGGCCACATGTACGAGCTGAAGATTTTGGATGTCCCGCCAATCGCCGCGTTTCCTTCCAGCCCTGCGCAGGTAAATAACAACACTTCCTCTGGAATCACACAGAGCCGCAAATAACCCCTCACTACAGCTAATAAACCCCCTAACTACAGCAAAAAAAAAACAAAAATCCTCACTACAGCCGATTAAACCCAAACCTCCTCACTACAGCCGATTAAACCCAAACCTCCTCACTACAGCTAATAAACCCCCTCACTACAGCCAATTAAACCCAAACCTCC
>CM022773.1:1203600-1238600 GCA_012411365.1 Ameiurus melas | reverse complement strand
CATTGCGCAGTTGGAGCTTAATGACACTAAAACAGTGGCCTACAGCATGTGATGGATGGAGGAACAGTCGGAGAACACATTTAAGATCTCAGACGAACTGCAGTAAAGCATCATTAGTCCTGAGCTCGTGACTGAAGAGAGAAAACCGAAAAAACAGGGGAAGGATCGCTGGGTAAAGGGAAACTCTGGAGAGTAATTATGAGCAAACCAGCTTTTCTCTCTGTCTCGATAAAATGGCTCCATTAGGCTCCATTAGGCTCCATTAGGCTCCATTAGGCTCATTCAGGGTCTGCGTGAACACAATTACTTTAAAAATGGCCCTAAGGACTCCTCTTATCTCAAAGACCTCATTCTGTTCTAAACCACAGAACTGTTCTCAGATCAGTACGCGATTGTCTGTGGGAGCAGCTCGGAACCCCTGTAGACCCTCCGAATCGAGTTCTGATCAGGAAATCAGACCTGCAGGCAATCAAGACTTCGTTATGAACCTCTGCTGATCTCGGGTCTGTGATGAACTTCGAATTATACAGAACCTTGTGGAGTTATATTGACGTCCGACTTGTGAACAAATCGTTCTTTTGAGCGGATTCTTCTCAACTCAACATGGATCACAGGAAGTCTTTATATGGCGTCTACAAAATGTTCACTCTACTGTGTTTGAACAAGCTCACAGGTTAGCCTCCTAAAATGTGAACACGAAACACCGTATGGATAACCTGCTGAAGCACGGTGGTGGTAGTATCACATTCATACCTGTGCTTGGCCCCTCGGTTACTCCTCTGACCAATCCCCTCTGGACCAAATGACTCCTTTTGTCCTGAAGATGTCGGACACCACTTCCATAAATGTTAGATACACATTATACGTTATATCTTTTGAACACATTCGTGCGGAGCGTCCGCTGCACACATCCCCATGACCGAGCTGTTACTATAGGAACGATGGCGTACGGGAACGAGCGCAGTAACGTAAACCTGCACTTTCGATGAATCAACACAATATGGAAGATAGTGATAAAGTTGGCTCGGAGTTTCTCCGCAGATATTAGAGATGATGATGATGATGATGATGATTTTTCTAGGTGTGTTAGTGACTGTGATGAAGATCAGATTGATGGATCTGTCACCGTATAGCGAGCTGGATGGGACGGAGCTGGAGGGAGGAAGTGTGTTCATGTCTGTATTGGATGATACAATGAGATGATCTCAACATCGTGATAAATGATGTCAGAATATTCTTGTCTGATAGAAAATGGTGGGATTCAGCAGGACTTGGCAATAACGGTTGCGAGCAGCAGATTAGATGTTAAAATGTTGCACAGAACGTTTGTATTTATTGATTTATTTCTGTTTAATGAAAGTGACCGTGTGGAACTATACGTAATTAAAAAGTGAACCGTTTGCGTTCTTGAACGAGTCGTTAAGGTAAATGAATCAATATCATGAAGTGACGTGGAACCGAACTCTGCCGAAATGTTTTGTTAGCGAATGATTCGCTTTTTTGAACGAATCACAAAGGTAAATGAATCACGTCACCAAACGGTGTAAAAAAATGTTTTGTTTGGGAATGATTCATTTTTTTTAACAAGTCGTTAAGTTAAATGAATCAGAATCCTGAAGTGACACCAAACTATGTAGAAATGTTTTGTTTGTGTGAACGAATCACCAAGGTAAATGAATCATGACACCAAACTATTTAAAAATGTTTTTGTTTGGGAATGATTATTTTTTTTTTGAATGAATCACTAAGTTAAATGAATCAGAATCATGATGTTAAGTGACACCAAATTATGTAGAAATGTTTTGTTTGGGAATCATTTCATTTTTGAACGAGTCACTGCATTAAATGAATCGGTAGTGTTCATTTCCATGCATGGAGTCATTCTGTTCATTCAGCTTGTGCTGATGTTTTCACACAGGTGTCTGTTTTATATATTTATCCATCAGTGTTCTCTGAATCATCCAAAAGTTCTGTAAGTCTCATTAACAACTGCATGTGTCCTGAACCTGGTCCTGAATCGTTTCAGATAAGACTGAGAATCGTTCTTCTCATGTTCAGCAGATCAGTGTTTGATTCTGTGAATCTTTCTTGTTTTGTTTGATCTGTCTGTTTTTTAAACACTGATCCTGATCCTTCGCTCTTTGTTCAGTGAATCATTTGATTCAGTGAGTTCATTTCAGTTTGATTCAGGCCCGCTCACTCAGCTGAGCTGGAGATTTCTGTCTCCCCCCTCTTCTAAACCTGGACATAGATTATGAAATATTTTATCATTATAATATTTTATTATTAAATATATGATCATTTAGTTTGACAGGCTGCACATCATGCTGAACTGCTCGTTGAACGAATCTGAATGAATCACTTAATTGACTTAACTCAAATGACTCAGTAGTGTTAGAAACCTCAAATGGCGACGTCATGTAGTTCGCACCATGCTAAACCGGAGGCTGTAAGCTTCTATCAGTTGTTAGCATTAACATTAGCATTAGCATCGAGTACAAAACTACGGGAGCAAACTTTAGACACCAACACGTCTTGGTGTAACGAGTCGAACCGTTCATCTCCTCTCACTTATTATGGAATGAGAGAGTTTTATTCTCTCTTTCCTGCAGGCCTCGAACCTTCTGCAGCGTGTTCGGATAAACTCGAAGAGTGAGCGGTTCTGTTCTGTCGTTCATCTCCAGATGTGTCGATCTAAAGAGTCTCTCCGGGGCGCCGAGTACACTCGTTATCCCTTTTCCCGCCACTGCGTTTTATTCCGTCTCACATCCTCCCAAAAACCTGACGTTCACTCGGTGTGTTGTAGGAGCCGCCCCACAGCGAGCGTACGTGTTCTGCTTCTGCAACGATCTCTGTGGCATGGACCATTACACGGGGAAGGTTTTCAGTTCAGGACGACTTCAAGTGAGAGTTCTTCTTGTTAGTCAGTTCAAATAAGAGACGGGACGATGACCCGTTTCTCTTTTTCGATACGATACTGAAACCTCGGGTATCAGCTGATACCCTTAAACATCTGCTACGGTCTCCTTTAAAAACGAATAAGAGTTCAAATCAATTTTAAAAACTGAAATTCTTAAAACCTTTAATTAATGATACTGATATTGATACTGGGTACTGATACTGGGTACTGGGTGCTGATACTGGGTATTGATACTGGGTACTGACACTAATACTGATATTGGGTACTGATACTGAAAAAAGACTTTATGTATGAAATATAATCAAGTATAAATATCATTTAAAAAACTATTCTAACGAAAACATGCAATTAAGTCTCTATTCAATTTGCTACAGGATCCAATATCCGATCCACCATCTTTTGTTGGTATCGGTCCGATACTGATACTGGGTACTGATACTGGGTACTGATACTGGGTATTGATACTGGGTACTCACACTGCTACTGGGCACTGATACTGATATTGATACTGGGTACTGATACTGGGTACTGATACTGATATTGATACTGGGTACTGATACTCATACTGGGTACTGACATGAATATTGATACTGGGTACTGATACTGGGTACTGATACTGGGTATTGATACTGGGTACTCACACTGCTACTGGGCACTGATACTGATATTGATACTGGGTACTGATACTGGGTACTGATACTGATATTGATACTGGGTACTGATACTCATACTGGGTACTGACATGAATATTGATACTGGGTACTGATACTGGGTATTGATACTAGGTACTCACACTGATACTAGGTACTGATACTGATATTGATACTGGGTACTGACATGAATATTGATACTTGGTACTGATACTGGGTATTGATACTAGGTACTCACACTGATACTGGGTACTGATACTGATATTGATACTGGGTACTGACATGAATATTGATACTGGGTACTGATACTGATATTGATACTGAGTACTGATACTGGGTACTCACTGATACTGGGTACTGATACTGATATTGATACTGGGTACTGATACTGATATTGATACTGGGTACTGATACTGATATTGATACTGGGTACTGACATGAATATTGATACTGGGTACTGATACTGATATTGATACTGAGTACTGATACTGGGTACTCACACTGATACTGGGTACTCACACTGATACTGATACTGGGTACTGATACTGATATTGATACTGAGTACTGATACTGGGTACTCACACTGATACTGGGTACTCACACTGATACTGATACTGGGTACTGATACTGATATTGATACTGGGTACTGATACTGATATTGATACTGGGTACTCACACTGATACTGATACTGAGTACTGATACTGATATTGATACTGGGTACTGATATTGGTATTGATACTGGGTACTGATACTGATATTGATACTGAGTACTGATACTGGGTACTGATACTGATATTGATACTGGGTACTGATACTGATATTGATACTGGGTACTGATATTGGTATTGATACTGGGTACTGATACTGATATTGATACTGGGTACTGATATTGATATTGATACTGGGTACTGATACTGGGTACTGGGTGCTGATATTGGGTATTGATAGTGGGTACTGACATGAATATTGATACTGGGTACCGACACTGAAACTGATACTGGGTACTGATACTGATATTGGGTACTGATACTGGGTACTGACACTGATATTGGGTACTGATACTGGGTACTGACACTAATACTGATATTGGGTACTGATACTGGATACTGGGTACTGATACTGATATTGGGTACTGATACTGGGTACTGATACTGATACTGGGTACTGATACTGATACTGGGTACTGATACTGATATTGGGCACTGACACTGATATTGGGTACTGATACTGGATACTGATACTGATACTGGGTACTGATACTGGGTACTGATACTGGGCACTGATACTGATACTGTGTATTGATACTGATATTGGGTACTGATACTGGGTACTGATACTGATACTGGGTACTGATACTGGGTACTGATACTGGGCACTGATAGTGATACTGTGTACTGATACTGATATTGGGTACTGATACTGGGTACTGATACTGATATTGGGTACTGATACTGGGTACTGATACTGATATTGGGTACTGATACTGGGTACTGATACTGATATTGGGTACTGATACTGGGTACTGGTATTGATACTGATACTGGGTACTGATACTGATACTGATATTGGGTACTGATACTGGGTACCGATACTGATACTGGGTACTGATATTGGGTACTGATACTGGGTACTGATACTGGGTACTGATACTGATACTGGGTATTGATACTGGGTACTGACACTAATACTGATATTGGGTACTGATACTGGATACTGATATTGGGTACTGATACTGGGTACTGATACTGGGTACTGATACTGATATTGGGTACTGATATTGGGTAACTGATACTGGGTACTGATACTGATACTGATATTGAGTACTGGGTACTGATATTGGGTACTGATATTGATACTGAGTACTGATACTGATACTGGGTACTGGTACTGATACTGGGTACTGATACTGAAACTGGGTACTGATACTGGGTACTGGGTACTGATATTGGTTACAGATACTGGGCATTGGGTACTGATACTGATACTGATACTGGGTACTGATATTGGGTAACTGATACTGGGTACTGATACTGATACTGATATTGGGTACTGAAACTGGGTACCGATACTGATACTGGGTACTGATACTGATATTGGGTACTGGGTACTGATATTGGGTACTGATATTGATACTGGGTACTGATACTGAAACTGGGTACTGATACTGGGTACTGGGTACTGATATTGGTTACAGATACTGGGCATTGGGTACTGATACTGGGTACTGATACTGGGTACTGATATTGGGTACAGATACTGAGTACTGGGTACTGTATTGGGTACTGATACTGGGTACTGATACTAATATTGGGTACAGATACTGAGTACTGGGTACTGTATTGGGTACTGATACTGGGTACTGATACTGATATTGGGTACTGATACTGAGTACTGGGTACTGTATTGGGTACTGATACTGGGTACTGATACTGGGTACTGATACTGATATTGGGTACTGATACTGAGTACTGGGTACTGTATTGGGTACTGATACTGGGTACTGATACTGGGTACTGATACTGGGTACTGTATTGGGTACTGATACTGGGTACTGATACTGATATTGGGTACTGATACTGAGTACTGGGTACTGTATTGGGTACTGATACTGGGTACTGATACTGATATTGGGTACTGATACTGAGTACTGGGTACTGTATTGGGTACTGATACTGGGTACTGATACTGATATTGGGTACTGATACTGAGTACTGGGTACTGTATTGGGTACTGATACTGGGTACTGATACTGGGTACTGTATTGGGTACTGATACTGGGTACTGATACTGATATTGGGTACAGATACTGAGTACTGGGTACTGTATTGGGTACTGATACTGGGTACTGATACTGATATTGGGTACTGATACTGAGTACTGGGTACTGTATTGGGTACTGATACTGGGTACTGATACTGGGTACTGATATTGGATTGGTGCAATCTCAGTTTAGTTCATATATATTTGTATACTACTTTTAACAATGGACAAAAATTCCATATATATATTTGTATATTTATACACTTATTTTCTCTATTTAAAATATTAAACACATTTAACTCTTTATTCAATTCTTCATTATTACATCTTAAGTACTTATTTTATTATTATTTTTAGAATGATTTATTCTTAGTATTTCCAAGTATTTTTTATTTGTATTTAAATAAGTGTTTGTTTGTTTGTTTGTTTGTTTGTTTATGGTTTTCTGAGGTAGGATACAGGATTGGATCTTGGAAGTCTTTATCTAGGCAGGTTATCCTGAGCGCTACATGAAATGATTCAATCTCAGATTTAATACATCATTACAAAAAAAACAACATCAAATGATTTCCACTCGGCCGTTTCGTCTAATCAGCAGAAAAGCACAGATCTGTCCCAGTGCCTCATGCAGGACTACAAACGGGAGAGAAAAGAGATGTTGTTTCGTATCTCAGAGTCCCGATGATGTTGATGATGAGAAAGAGAACTGAAATGGTTGTAATGGTGGTGGAGAAGGGGGGGGGGTATACTTTTGCTCGGAATAGCTCTGCATCTCCTCCCTGTATGAGAGAAGAGGACAAGTTTCTATTTTTAGCCGTACAGGACCGGTGGTGCATCTAAAGCATCAAGCTGCTGCTCAGGCACATAGGCACACACACACACACACACACACACACTCACACACACACACTGCTGACTGTAAGCACTTTTAGACTTGTCGATGCTGCAGTTCTGTGCGGTTTTCTTCTTCTCGATGAGGCCCCGTCTCTCAGTCTGAACTAAACACATTTACTGTGGTGTCTTCTGAGCTTTTATTCCCCATCCATGCCAATAATATTAATGATACAGATTCTGATAACATACACACACACACACACACACACACACACACACCAGCCTCTGTAAATTTCCGTCCTAGTGAAAACGAAGGCGTGGCCTCTGTGTCTTTCAGTCCCAATTTAAATGAAGTAGGCGGGGCCTCTATGACTGAGTCACCGTGAAACTTAAGGAGGTGTGGCCTCTGTGCCTCAGTTGCAGTAAAAGATTTGAAGGAGGTGTGCTTTCAAGGTGTGGTCAGTCCTAGTGAAAGTGAAGGAGGTGTGGTTTTGCTTGTAAATCCTAGTGAAAATAAAGTAGGCGTGGCCTCTGTGCCTCAGATATAATGAAGTGTCAGCCCCAGTGAAGGAAATGGAGGAGGCGTGGCCTCTTTACCTGTCAGTCCTAGTGAAAAAGGAGGCGACGTAGCGCCTGTACCTGTCACTCCCAGTGGAGGAGGAGAAGTGGGCGTGACCAACGAAACGTTAAATTACAACGAAGGAGGTGAAGTGGGCGTGGCCTCCGTATCTGTTTGAGAGAAGCGACCGTATCGTTTTGTGAGTCGAAAAACACTCGACATTTAGACTATGAGTTGCGCTCGAGTGCTTAAAATACTATTACAGTTATTATTAGGTTTTAATACTATTACATAGTGCTAGGGGGAATTTTAGAGACTTGAAACATGTTTACTTTTAGATCTACAAACCCTATAAAACGTATTGTTCTGGAAGCTTCTCCGAGTCGACGTGAAGGAGAAAGCCTTCTGAATTTCGTTTGTGAGTGTGTGAATGACTCATTGAGTGTGTGTGTTAGTGTGTGTGTGTGTGTGTGTGTGGAATATAAAGGAGAGAGAAAGACATCAATCAGACATTCAGCCTCTTCGTCCAATCAGTGGAGAGAAAAACTCCACCTCATTATTATTCATTATTCTCTCTCTATTCCTCTCCGTCACTCTTACTGATGGTGTACACAACACCGTGTTTATCTCTGTGTCTGATTGCATTCATTATCGCTGCATCATGTGTGACCGTCAGCGTGCCATGTGTGTGTGTGTGTGTGTGTGTATGTGTGTGCGTGTGTGTAAACTGTTACCTATGCATGATAAACGCAATTATCTCCCGTTTGATGGAAATGTGTGACTCTGTTTTCTGACACACTTTATTCCGATTGTCTTCTCCGGCTGGATTCACCTCATGATGAATGGATTTCATTTACACCTCCTGCGTGTGTGTGTGTGTGTGTGTGTGTGTGTGTGTGTGTGTGTGTGTGAGTGTGTGTGTGTGTGTGTATGGGGGACATAGGCATGTTTTGATATCCACATTTATCCACATTTGATGTCCCCACAAGGATCGGAATAACAGACAGTTTTGACCTTGCTTCGACATTTGGCTGGTCCTCATGAGGAAAACTGTGTGTGTGTGTGTGTGTGTGTGTGTGTGTATGTATATATATATATATATATATATATATAGTCTCCTAACCTTTACAAGGTGATGAGATGATGTCATCCTGGGCCGGTGGGCATGTCACAATGGTGCTACTGTTGACAAGTGGGCGTGGCCGATTATCAAGGTTACTGTCTAATGTATAAATATCACTGCGTTCTTTTAATGTATAGATATATATATTTAATATGGCTTTAAACACTGTTTACCCTCTAGTTATTATTAAACACGCATTATCCAATCGTGTGCATTAGCACTAAATGGGCGTTTATTATTTTTTCCTGCGTGTACCCGCCCACTATATTTTGTAATTATTTTCTTTCTAATAAAAATGAAAGCTAATATCTCTGAAAGTCAATCAGAATCATAACGAACAAATTAAATATACCAAGATTGTCTTCAGACAGAAAAAAACCCCAAAACAATTAGTTGTTGGATTTTACACAGAAGGGTAAGAGTTCCCTCGCTCTTTCTCTCTCTCTCTCACTCTCTCTCTCTCTCTCTCTCTCTCTCTCTCTCTCTCTCTCTCTCTCTCTCTCTCTCTCATCTCTCTCTCTCTCTCTCTCTCACTCTCTCTCTCTCTCTCTCTCTCTCTCTCTCTCTCTCTCTCTCTCTCTCTCTCTCACTCTCTCTCTCTCTCTCTCTCTCTCTCTCTCTCTCTCGCTCTCACTCTCTCTCTCTCTCTCTCTCTCTCTCTCTCTCTCCATGTCCCCATCTCTCCTCCAGCCGGAAGAATAAATGATCTCTATTCAGCTCACGGACATCTTACTCACTCACGTGAAAATAAGCGATAATACGATGACCGTGACCAGGAACGAGGGAGAGAAAGAGGTGGTGAGAGGGGGTCAGCTCCTTGCGTTTCTGCTCCTCCGCCTCCTCCTCCTCCACCCCCTTGCTGCATAGTAATGCATAATTACGACTCCCGTAAGGGTCCTGTGTTCTCTCGCGTGCTCTCTCGGTTCTCAGGAGTGTGACAGCGGTCACTTTGCACCACTGACAGAAACGAGTGTGAATGTGAGAGAAGAGAGTCGGTCGAATCTGTAGCATTCACATCACGGAGCTGGGATTAGAGTGAAGGTAATCCCCGGGAATAACGCACACAAAGCCATGTTATAAACCAGAAATGTTGAGTAGTGGGAGAACTACCTGATCTACACGGCCATGTTGCACGAGCCTGAGAAGATAAACAGGTTTGAAATGATGCCGACATTTCTAGCTTCACCAAATGTTCAAATGCGAAGGGGTGCCAATAATTTCGAAAGCATTGTTTTTGAAGAGAACTGCACTACAGCGTTAATGCACTGTATCAAAATTCAAATGTGTCAACAACAACCCAAAAAAAAAATATATACATTCGATTAGTTGACTTTCTCTTTAAATACTCTGGAACATTCCAGGAATCAAAGCTTCTGATTGGCCAATTATCATAATTAGGAGTTGATTGGGAGGCACATGTGGCTGTGAAAGGGCTACCTTTAGTGCCTTTTTGACCTTGTTTTGGTTCCTCCTTCCTCCAGCCATTTCCAAACAACTGAAGGTATTATGTATGAACATGAACATCTGTATGCAAATGAAAACATCTTTGGTGCACATGGACACCTCATCGTTTAGGAAAGACAACAAGACAACAACAGAGGAACTGGTCAAGGAGTCAGTGGTACGAAATATGAACACATCCACCATCACCATGACCTGAAGGACTGTCACGTAAGGGAGAAAAGCCTCTACTCCATATAAAATCCAGACTGAAGTTCTCAGGAGGAGCGTTCTCTGGTCAGATAAACTGATTGGCCACATCAGTTCTCTGTATAGAGGAAAAAGCTTGGCAGTGCTGGCTCCAGGGTCTGTATCATGTCCGATCCCTGCTTCCTAAGGTATATGTGACAAATAAAGGCTTCTTGTTGTTCTACAAAGGCCGAGGATTTTAATCTGAAGAGCACCGTCCTGACCGTGAAACATGGTGGTGGCGGCGTCTTCTAGTGGTGCAGTTTTGCTTCGTGAGGAAGGAGGAAATCCCGAAGCAACACCTCAAGAAAGCTCAAACTCGATCACACCTGGGTCTTCCAGCAGCACACTGATCCTAAACACACCTCCACGGCTGTCACAAAATGGATTAAAGACAGTACTGAAGGGAGCATCACGAAGCGCTGACCAGAATCCCAGAGAAAATCTGCGGAACGAACTGAAGAAGCGTCTCTGAGCGAGGAGGAACACAGGCTTGAGTTACTGCTCTTCAGTCCGGAGGAACGCGAGGAACGTCCAGCTGAGTATCCATCAGAAGCTTGTGGAAGGAGACCTGAAGCAGATAAATCTGTCTCTCAGCTAGTATTATGAACTGACCAGAAATGATATGGAATAAGATAAATGTGTGTGTATTTAAAAATGTTTTTATTTGTAGGAGTGGCTGGACGCGCGTTGCAGAGGGGTGCGCAACGCCAGTGCCTACATCCTGGTCTACGACATCTGCTGCGTTGAGAGCTTCGAATATGTCAAGATGATACGACAGCAGATTGTAGATAACAGGTGAAGTATTGTACACACACACACACACACCCAAGGTACAATCTCCACCCTCAGACTTTAGGCCACACCCCCTAGCTTCTTCAAAATCTTAGCTACGTTAACCTGGTAGCTTTTTTATTATTATTATTATTATTATTATTATTATTATTATTATTATTATTATTTAGGAAGGAGGATCACAGATGTCCTTTCCTGAAACATGTCATGGTTTCATGTGAGAGGCGACGTGTAAGGAAGACGAGGTTAAATAAGAAGACGACGGAATATGGAGATGAATAGAAGAGCAGAAGTGAAAGTAAAATATCAGGGAGTGGAACACCTGAGGTTTGGTGTGAATGCAGGAGCAGATTGGATTAGATTAGATTGGATTTGTAGCATATTCCCAGAGAGAATAAACGACACGGCCCAGAGAACTGCATCTCGATAAAAGCTTCCGGGATTTGTCTCGGTTTATAAAACACAATGCTACTGGTGTCTCTGACAGGCTTCACTTTCATCTGACACACACACACACACACACAGACGATGGAGAGAAATGTTCTACACACAGCGTGGGTTTTTCAGGATCTCAATTAGACGCCTCGTCGTAATAGAAGAAAAGCCTAATTAACTCCATTCACGTCCTATAACAGGGATCTCAGACTTACCCCACGGCGCTGCCGAGTCCTGCGTTCTGATTGGTCAGAAGGTGCTGGTTAGTTCTCTATAACGGCGGCTCTGACTGCAGCGCAGGTTTACATACGTCATCGTTTCTATAGTAACGGTTCGTTCACAGGGACGTGTACAGCGCACGCTCCTCCGATAATAATCGGACAACACGTTGTACTTTTTTATCCATTTCTAGTTACATTTAAAGTGGGTGAAATGAGGTCGTCCCTGTTCTCGCTCACGATCGAGCAGCGACGCTTTCAACGGTTCTGCTCTCTTTCTTTTCTCGTCATGTTCCAGAGAAACCGGGAAAAAAAAACCCCAACAACCCTCCTCTGTCCTGAACATACGGCTTTACCTCTGACTCTAACACAGCGCTGACACTGGAGACTCCTTCCTGACACGTTACATAAACACGTTTCTACGTACCTATGATCGATTGCACGTGTTTTTTAATCTGTTTGTTGTTAGTGGAACGTGATTGGTTTGATAAAAGGCACTAATCACCACAGTCTGCCTCAGATACATCCCTGAGCACACACACACACACACACACACACACACACACACGCACACACACACACACACACACACCATCATTCTGTGTGTAATGTGTAAATATAAACACATTAGTCCTGTTCCAGTCTTTCTTCTCTTCTCTTCTCTTCTCTTCTCTTCTCTTCTCTTCTCTTCTCTTCTCTTCTCTTCTCTTTTCTTCTCTTCTCTTTCTTTTTCTTTTCTTTCTTTTTTTTTTTTTTTTTTTCTTCTCTTCTCTTTTTCTCTTCTCTTCTCTTCTCTTCTCTTCTCTTCTCTTCTTCTCTCTTCTCTTCTCTTCTCTTCATTTCTTCTCCCCCACTCTCTTTTTTTCATTACCTTTCTAAGTTTCTCTTCACTTCTCCTATTTCCCCTTCTCGTTTCCCCCCTTTTTTCCTTTCTTTCTTTGCTTCATTTCTTTTCATTTTTCCTCTTACTCATATTTTTGGTCTTCTCTTCTTGTCATCGTTCATTCTCTTTCACTTTCATTCTGTTTGATTTCTCTTCTCTTCTATTGTTCTCCCCTTCTCTTTCCCCTTCTTTCTTCTTTCCTTTTTCTTTCTTCTTTTTTCTTTTCTTCATGTCTCTGTTCTTCTCTTCTCCTCGTTACTTCAATTTTCATTTTCTTCTCAGTTCTTCTTTTCCATCCTTTTCTCTTTTCTTTTTACGTTCCTCTTTCCTTCTTCTTGTTTCTTCTAGATTTTTATATCCTCTTGTCTTCTTCACAGTTCTCTCTTCTCTCTCTCTCTCTCTCTCTCTCTCTCTCTCTCTCTCTCTCTCTCTCTCTCTCTCTCTCAGAGAAGGCAGCAGCAGCAGCAGTGATGTTCCCATCCTGGTGGTTGGCAGTAAGAGGGATCTGCAGAGGCAGCGTTTCGCTCAGCGCCGCACCGTCTCCGTGCTGGTGAAGAAGACGTGGAAGTGCGGCTACGTGGAGTGTTCGGCTAAGTTCAACTGGCACGTTCTGCTGCTCTTCAAAGAACTGCTGGGCATCGCGGTGACCCGAGGACTCCGCCACAACCACACCTCCATCCGCCTGCAGGGGGCGCTGCACACGAACCGCTGCTCTGTCATGTGACTGCTCACACCACGTCACATGACTCGGAAAATCCACGCTGAGAAAGGATTCGAAGCTGGATTATTTTTGCCTCACTGGGGGGTTTTTTTTCTTCTTCCACCAGAAGGAAAAATGAATCAACTCCACCATCAGATTCCGATAAGACATTTTTCATGTTTAGGAAATTGCTTATTTCCCAGAGAGAGAGAGAGAGAGAGAGACAGACTATGAGAGAGAGAGAGAGAGAGAGAGAGAGAGAGAGAGAGAGAGAGAGAGAGGAAGGAAGGAAGGATACGGCTGGAGGGGGATTGCCTTCGTCTGCTCCACTATCACAGAGATCTTAATTTACTGCCCTCTCTCTGTCTCCCTCACTCACACACACACACACTCTCACATACTCACACACACTCGCGCGCACACACACACACTCTCACACACTCACACACACACACACACACTCGCACACACACACACTCGCGCACACACACTCACGCACACACACACACACACTCACGCACACACTCACACACACTGCATGGCCATCTTTGCTAGCGTTTTTATAATCTGCAGACTCTTCGCTGAGCCACATCACTCTGACATCATTCGTGCAAAATGGCTGCCAAAATCAAACGTAGCATCGCTAAGAAATAACAGCTAGCTAGCTGTGCTCCTCCGCTAAAATTCCTAATTGTGTCATTTTGCATCACTAAAATAACTTAACAGAAAAATAACTTGCTGGGAAAAATCTGTGCACCTTTCCCCTCATTATAAACTCCAGGGTCTATGAATATGTATGATTATGCAAATATGGACGACACCCCAGTCCTCTTCCCAAACAGCACAGTATTACTTACATTAGCAAATTAGCTAGCTAACGTCTAGTAACCTAGCTCGCATTAATCACTAGTGAATTTCACTATCAGAGTTTTGACCTTGTCAGAATATATAATGTTACCATGACAACCGCAATTTTGTTCGCAAAGCTAGCTAGTTCTCTTCCGACTACCACTTTGTTGTATTCTTCTGATAATTTGCATACTGGATCTGATTGGTCGAGAAGCGGAATTAGTGATGTCACAAATCGAGTTTGAACGTAGCCCCGCCCCGAATCAATGTTATACAGAAATAATGAGAAAGTATTTGTGAAAAAAATGTGAAAATTTGCAGAAAATGTGTTTAAGTAAGCTAGCTAGCTGTGCTAGCTCACATGATGTGTGAGAAAAGGTCTCGGTCATCCGTATTGAGTGCTATAGCTCAGATAATCGTAGCCCAGATGCTTTCTCAGGAATCCGAATCAGTTTTACACACAAATACTGAGAAAGTGTGAAATTGTGCAAAAATGTGTTAATAAAGTTAGCTATTGAACTTGATCGGTCCAAGTATTAGTGACATCACAGACTCGCACGTAGCCCCGCCCCTGAATCTGTTTTATACACAAATTCTGAGAAAGTTTATGTGGTGGCAAATCAAAAACACTGTCAACAAAGTTCAATAGAGATTTTATGATAAAATGGTTCTATCATCCTCTAGTAATCTGCATATCGCATGTAATTATCGCATGTTGTATTAGTGACATCACAAACTCACCCGTAGCCCCGCCCCAATTCAGTTTTGTATAGAACTACTCAGAAAGTCTTGATTTTAAAATGGGGGAAAATGGGAAATTTAGCAAAGAATGCGTTAACGAATTTGACCCAAACTCTTACGTCTTTATAATTAGATACAGTTTTAATAATTAAATTCTTTTTCATAATGGTGTACATGTTTTAGGATGTCCGAATTGTAATACTATCCAAAAACGGTTTGGTTTTACCTTTAAACCGGACAGACATGCAGACAGACATGCAGACAGACATGCAGACAGACATGCAGACAGACATGCAGACAGACATGCAGACAGACATGCAGACAGACCTGCAGACAGACCTGCAGACAAAGATGGACAAACATGCAGACAGACATGCAGACAGACATGCAGACAGACATGCAGACAGACCTGCAGACAAAGATGGACAAACATGCAGACAGACATGCAGACAGACCTGCAGACAGACATGCAGACCGAGATGGACAAACATGCAGACAGACATGCAGACAGACGGTCTCATAACTGACAACATCTTTTCATCCAGATAGCTAGCATTCGTATCACAAAATTAATTAATATATACATATATATGTCGAGTTTTTTGCAGCCAGATTGCGCACATTTCCTGTTTATATCAGTGACAGAGGCTCTACAGAAACATCTCTAGTGCTTAATAAACAGCGTTTACAAAAGCACAGTGTATACAAAACTAAAACAAGTCTTCCTTCAGAGTGTTACTGAGATCCAGTCGTGTGTAGCTTGACACTCATAAATGAAACCTCTCTCACACACACACACACACACACACACACACACACACACACACACACACACACACACAGTGACGTAAGCCAAGGAAATCACACGGTGTTTCCTCTGAAGCGCAGTAAACACCACGGATGCTCCTCTTCCTCTTTTATAAACGACGTTTAATCCAAAGTGCATTCCCAACTTCCACCTCAGAAGATCACACGATCTGCACCCGCGTGTTTCATCTTTCTGAGGATAATTACGAAGCCCAGAATCGTCCGAGTCCTCAGGATGGGGTTCAGGAATCGCTGATGAGTGAAAAGATGATTTTTTTTTTTACTGCATGTTAAAAATATCAAAAATCAGAAGCCTTAACCATCAGACGTTTGGACATTTTACGTGTGTGAGTGTGTGAGTGTGTGAGTGTGTGTGAGTGTGTGTGTGTGTGAGTGTGTGAGTGTGTGAGTGTGTGAGTGTGTGTGTGTGTGTGTGTGTGTGTGTGAGTGTGTGTGTGAGTGTGAGTGTGTGGAACACACGTAGGTTAGTCTGAGCTTCAATCTGTGACGCTAACGTGAGGAACACTCTGTGTTAGAAATGGTATAACTCAATACTGAGCACTACACAATACACACTATACACTATAAACTACACAATACACACTATACACTATACACTATAAACTACACACTATACACTATAAACAACACTATAAACTACACAATATACACTATAAACTACACACTATACACTATAAACAACACACTATACACTATAAACAACACACTATACACTATAAACTATACACTATAAACTACACAATACACACTATACACTATAAACTACACACTATAAACTACACACTATACACTATAAACAACACACTATACACTATAAACTACACAATACACACTATACACTATAAACTACACACTATACACTATAAACTATACACTATAAACTACACAATACACACTATACACTATAAACTACACACTATACACTATAAACAACACACTATACACTATAAACTACACACTATACACTATAAACAACACACTATACACTATAAACTACACAATACACACTATACACTATAAACTACACACTATACACTATAAACTATACACTATAAACTACACAATACACACTATACACTATAAACTACACACTATACACTATAAACAACACACTATACACTATAAACTACACACTATAAACAACACACTATACACTATAAACTATACACTATAAACTACACAATACACACTATACACTATAAACTACACACTATACACTATAAACTACACACTATACACTATAAACTACACAATACACACTATACACTATAAACTACACACTACACACTATACACTATAAACTACACACTATAAACTACACAATACACACTATACACTATAAACTATAAACTACACACTATACACTATAAACTACACACTATACACTATAAACTACACAATACACACTATACACTATAAACTATAAACTACACACTATACACTATAAACTACACACTATACACTATAAACAACACAATACACACTATACACTATAAACTATAAACTACACACTATACACTATAAACAACACAATACACACTATAGTCTATAAACTACACAATACATGCTATACAATACACGATTTCTTCTTTGTGAGTTTAATACCTGTCGTGTACGTTTGTGTACGTGTGTGTGTGTATGTGTGTACATGTGTACGTGTGTACGTGTGTGTGTGTGTGTGTGTGTGTACGTGTGTGTACGTGTGTGTGTGTGTGTGTTATATACCATTTCAAACACAGTCTGTTCTCGAGAATGAAGGATATCAAAGCCGTCATTAAATTTCAGTAAATTTGCATGTTTTGTAAAAAACAAGTCCAAGCTCTTTCAGGTCTAACTGCACTGATGCTAACTGATAAACGTCTGTTCCGTCCTGTGTGCTAGCTCCTGGTAGCTTTAGAGGTTTTGTTAACGTCAGTTAGACGAGGTTATTCGTGCTCGTAGACCTTTTACACTGGGGTTCCTCACAGAACCCAAACCTTTTCTACTTCACCAACATTTACGTCACCTTCCCAGTCTGCTAGCTTTTCTCAGGAGAGCTTATTCTTTCTGCACAGGCCTCTTAGAACCCATTTCATCATGGTTCCTAATGCTCCCTTGTAGATGACTGTTTATCTGCAGACAAACGATTTCTCAGGAAGTGGATTTTTCAACGTGTTCTGTCTCATGGGAGTCATGGGTTCTCCTTAAGATGGTTCCATCAAGCTAACGTTAACACACACCAGGGAGAAATATTGGTTAATTGGTTAAGGGTTAAAGTTGATTTTTTTTAAACTATCTAAAGACCCCTTGTGCACCTGGCAGAGTACCTTAAATCTAGAACCCTTCATCATATTTCAAATTGTAATCTGTAATCTACAACAGAGTTTCTCTCTCAGGAAAAAAAAAAAACAGTTCTTGAGGAACCCTTGTTGGTGTACCTGGCAAAGGTAAAGAAGCGAAGTCAGATCTAAAGTATACACTTCGAAAAAAGAAAAAAACAAATCTAGAGCCATTAAGGGTTCTTCACCTTGTACGCAAGTAGGATTCCATCAAACATTCCTACAACACATGATTTGCCTTTCAGAAATAAAGTTCCATGTCTACTCTTCAAGTTCTACTCTTCTTAACTCTTACGGGTTCGTCGGTTTTTCCATCTGGGAGAACCCTGGAAGGTTCTATGTGGAATCCTACAACAGAAGAACAAAAAAAAAAGTTTCAAATCCGCAACAATGTAAGGAACCATAGTTGGCGTGCCTGGCAAAGGTAAAGGAGCAAAAAGTCACGTAACCTGGTACATTTGGAACCTTCTTCACCTCGTTCCTCAAACGTTCTATGTAGAACCCAACAACAGAGGGCTTCCATAGGGGTTCATTGTTTGTTCACCTGGGACAAAGGTCCAATGTAGAACCCTACAACAGAGAGAGATTAATTGAAGGTTCCATGTAGAACCTCACAACAGAAGAACCTTTTCAGGAGTCCATTAAATGTTCTATGTGGAACCCCAAAACAGAGAGTTTAGATTTCAAAAGAAGGTTCCACGTACCGTATTTGTTTTATTTTAGAATTCCGAAGGAATTATGCAAATGTTATTGATGAATTCATTGTTTATTTGATTCACTGTTTTATTGATTCATTGTTTGTTTTATTGATTCATTGATTGTTTTATTGATTCATTGATTGTTTTATTGATTCATTGATTGTTTTATTGATTCATTGGTTCATCTGAAGACACAGAATGAACACAGAGTAAAGGTAGTAAATGTAGAGCGTAAATCATTAAGAAAAGCCGATCTTATTTTAAAATCCACACCTCCTCCTCTTCTGTTCTGCAATTGGCCGCTTGTGTGGCGGGAAGACGACGAGGGCGCGTTACGAACAGTCCTGAAACTGAAGGACCGGTCTCAGATCAGTATAAAATCCTGTGAAAGACGATTGCATGCCTCAATACTGAACGCTGAAGTGTTGGTGAAGTTGGTTGACGTTAATGTAGTTTGTCGAAAAAAAAAGAAAGAAAAAAAAAAAACGTAGGTATTTCCTGTTTAATGCAAATGTAGTCCATCGGCTACGACATGTTTGGTGTGTCTGCTACGTCTGCTAATCAGAAAACCAGATCTGTGTTGAACAAAACCCTAAATAAATACGAATACAAAGCTCAAACCGTCAAGGACGCGCTTCAACATCGTTATACTACTTATAATCTTTAGAAACATCATCTGGGTCGAGGGGGCGGAGTCATTCAGAACGACACAAGATTAAACACACCAAATATGTGTCGTGTGATTGGCTACATAATAAAGGTTTAAACTCCGTTTCCCCCGTCCGAACGTTTCCTCTAACTGTTCTGTGAGAATAATGTGAAAGATTTGATTACACCGATGATTTAGATGTTTTCTAAACTGGACCTTTGTGTGTATTTTGAGAATGTCACATGTTTCTAAAAGAGTGTGTGTGTGTGTGTGTGTGTGTGTTTAGTGTAAAGGGCTACTCTTTTTAGGCTAGTTTTTTCACGCGGTACTGAACGTTCAACAATAAAACCATGTTGTTGCAGTCTCTTTGTAGTTTTGTGGATTATTTGAAATGGTTTGTACGACTGTTCTCTCACCGAGGATCAGTTTCTGTGTTGTGGTGCCCTCTGTGTGTAAAGGAGCAAAAATGCAACCACATCGAAATCCTCACAGTTCGCAGTTCGAAATAGAAGAGTGCTGTTTTACTGCTTCAACACAAGACCCGAAGAAAAGCAGTTATTTCTGTAAAGACCAGCGCCGTTTCACTGTAAACGAACAATTATAGCAGCGCTGTACTGAGTGCCACTGAGTGTCAGCACTCCAGAATAATCACTGCACATAATCCATAGGTTTTAACTTTCTTTAACTGACTAAAACGAAACTTAACTGAACACTTTATCCCTCCACTGCTTGAGCAAATTCTTCTGTTGCGAATAAAATGGATAAATATTGTAGATTGTATTTAGTAGGCTTCTTCCTCTTAGAATGCTAGAAAAATGAAAATGTGCTTTGATGCATGTAAAGCTGCTTATAGTACAGCATAATCTGATTACAGTAAACCTATCATAATCTGATTACAGTAAACCTATCATAATCCATAATCTGATTACAGTAAACCTATCATAATCCATAATCTGATTACAGTAAACCTATCATAATCTGATTACAGTAAACCTATCATAATCCATAATCTGATTAATGTAAACCTATCATAATCCATAATCTGATTAATGTAAACCTATCATAATCCATAATCTGATTACTGTAAACCTATCATAATCCATAATCTGATTACAGTAAACCTATCATAATCTGATTACAGTAAACCTATCATAATCCATAATCTGATTAATGTAAACCTATCATAATCCATAATCTGATTAATGTAAACCTATCATAATCCATAATCTGATTACTGTAAACCTATCATAATCCATAATCTGATTACTGTAAACCTATCACAATCCATAATCTGATTAATGTAAACCTATCATAATCCCTAATCTGATTACTGTAAACCTATCATAATCCATAATCTGATTACTGTAAACCTATCACAATACATAATCTGATTACAGTAAACCTATCATAATCCATAATCTGATTACAGTAAACCTATCATAATCCATAATCTGATTAATGTAAACCTATCATAATCCATAATCTGATTACTGTAAACCTATCATAATCCATAATCTGATTACTGTAAACCTATCACAATACATAATCTGATTACAGTAAACCTATCATAATCCATAATCTAATTAATGTAAACCTATCATAATCCATAATCTGATTAATGTAAACCTATCATAATCCATAATCTGATTACTGTAAACCTATCATAATCCATAATAGGATTACTGTAAACCTATCACAATACATAATCTGATTTCAGTAAACCTATCATAATCCATAATCTGATTATAATGATGCATTTAAACCTGGTTATAGAAATCCATAATCTGATTGTTGTAATGAATATAAACCTGGATATAGTTAATCTGATTACTGTGATACATGTGAAGATGTTTATGCAGTAGTAAGGCATAATCTAATTATAGTGATGCTTGTAAATAAGAGTATTGCAACACATATCCTGATTATAGTATCAAGTACAGTAATGTGTACTCCAGGTATGGTTATGTGTACTCCGGTTACGGTTATGTGTACTCTGGGTATGGTTATGTGTACTCCGGGTACAATAATGTGTACTCTGTTAAGGTTATGTGTACTCCGGGTACTATAATGTGTACTCTGGTATGGTTATGTGTACTCTGGTATGGTTATGTGTACTCCAGGTATGGTTATGTGTCCTCTGGGTACGGTTATGTGTACTCCTGGTACGGTTATGTGTACTCCGGGTACGGTTATGTGTACTCCAGGTATGGTTATGTGTACTCTGGGTACGGTTATGTGTACTCTGGTACGGTTATGTGTACTCCGGGTACGGTTACATGTACTCCGGGTATGGTTATGTGTACTCCGGGTACGGTTATGTTTACTCCGGTTACGGTTATGTGTACTCTGGTACAGTTATGTGTACTCCGGGTACGGTTATGTGTACTGTGGTACAGTTATGTGTACTCCGGGTACGGTTATGTGTACTGTGGTACAGTTATGTGTACTCCGGGTACGGTTATGTGTACTCTGGTACAGTTATGTGTACTCCGGGTACGGTTATGTGTACTGTGGTACGGTTATGTGTACTCTGGTACGATTATGTGTACTCAGGTTACGGTTACGTGTACTCTGGTACGGTTATGTGTACTCTGGTACGGTTATGTGTACTCTGGTACGATTATGTGTACTCAGGTTACGGTTACGTGTACTCTGGTACGGTTATGTGTACTCTGGTACGGTTATGTGTACTCCGGGTACGGTTATGTGTACTCATAGGTTATGTGTACTCTGACGTTATGTGTACTATGGTAGGTTATGTTACCGTACGGTGTGGTATGGTTATGTGTACTCGGTATGGTTTTTAACCGTTACGGTTACGTGTACCTGGTAATGTTATGTTCTATGGTTATGTACCGTTACGGTTACGGTACTGTACTTATGAACTGGTACGTTATGTGTACCGTTTGTAATTGTTACGTTGTATCCGGTACGGTTATGTGTACTCCGGGTACGGTTATGTGTACTCCGGGTACGGTTATGTGTACTTTGGCACGGTTATGTGTACTCCGGGTATGGTTATGTGTAATTCGGTATGAATATGTGTACCCGGTATGGTTATGTGTACCGGTATGGTTATGTATTCCGGTATGGTTATGTGTACTCCGGGTATGGTTATGTGTACTCCGGGTATGGTTATGTATACCCGGTACGGTTATATGTACCGGTTACGTTACGTGTAACTGGTACGGTATGTGTACTCTGACGGTTATGTGTATCCGGGTATGGTTATGTGTACTCCGGGTATGGTTATGTGTACTCCGGGTATGGTTATGTATACTCCGGGTACGGTTATGTGTACTCCGGTTACGGTTACGTGTACTCTGGTACGGTTATGTGTACTCTGGTACGGTTATGTGTACTCCGGGTATGGTTATGTGTACTCCGGTTACGGTTACGTGTACTCTGGTACGGTTATTGTAATCGGGTACGGTGTGTGTAACCGGTATGGTTATGTATACCGGTATGGTTATATGTAATCCGGGTACGGTTATGTGTACTCTGGTACGGTTATGTGTACTCCTGTTACGGTTATGTGTCTGTCGGTTATGTGAACTCCGGGTACGGTTATGTGTACTCCGGTTACGGTTATGTGTACTCCGGAACGGGTTATGTATAATCCGGTACGGTTATGTATAATCGGTTGGTTATGTGTAACTCGGTACGGTTATGTATACTCCGGGTACGGTTATGTATACTCCGGGTATGGTTATGTGTACTCCGGGAACGGTTATGTGTACTCCGGGTACGGTTATGTATACTCCGGGTATGGTTATATGTACTCCGGGTACAGTTATGTGTACTCTGGTACGGTTATGTGTACTCTGGTACGGTTATGTGTACTCCGGTTACGGTTATGTGTACTCGGGTACGGTTATGTGTACTCCGGTTACGGTTATGTGTACTCCGGGTATGGTTATGTGTACTCCGGGTACGGTTATGTGTACTCCGGGTATGGTTATTAACTCCGGGTACGGTTATGTGTACTCCGGGTACGGTTATGTATACTCTGGGTATGGTATATGTACCGTTACATTTGCGCGCATCTGGTACGGTTATGTAACCAGGTACGTTATGTGTAACCCGGTAGGTTATGTGGGAATTCGGTAGTTATGCGTACTCTGGTACGGTTATGTGTACTCCGGTTACGGTTATGTGTACTCCGGGTACGGTTATGTGTACTCCGGGTACGGTTATATGTAACTCGGCACGGTTATACCTGGTACGGGTTATTGTACTCGTACGGTTATGTGTATCCGGTACGGTTATGTGTAAAATCGTACGGTTATATGTAACCGGTACGGTTATATGTACCGGTTACGGTTATGTACCGTTACGGTTATGTACTGGGTACGTAATGTGTAATTTACGGTTATTGTGTATCCGGTATGGTTATATGTACTCCGGGTACGGTTATGTGTATTCTGGTACGGTTATGTGTACTCCTGTTACGGTTATGTGTACCCCGGGTACGGTTATGTGTACTCCGGTTACGGTTATGTGTACTCCGGGTACGGTTATCTGTACTCCGGGTACGGTTATCTGTACTCCGGGTACGGTTATGTGAACTGTGTTACAGTAATGCATGTGCCTCAGTTACTCCTCGTTACAGTGGTGTCTAGTAGTCACACAAATAGATGTCTGTATATTGGAGTAATATTTGCTCAGTTACAATGCCCGGGTTGAAGTGAAATATTCTGGAATATTCTGATGCCGGTGATGTATTTCCTCAGTTACAATGCCCTGCTTGGTTGTATGTAGTGATGCCCGACCCCACTGATGGTGCAGGAATTCTTGCCTGCTGCGTCACACTTCTTTTTTTTCTTCCCTCCTTCATATTTCTCTCTCTCTCTACCTGTATCCCTGCGAAACCCCGCCTCCTGCACTGGGATTGATTGGCTCGTAATAGTCCCACCTCCTGCACTCATTAACCATAAGATAAATAAATAATTAAACCCTTATTTGAGGCGATAAACTGCGATAAAATGTAACTTTGCGTTTGAACTTTTTTGTTTTCTCGGCTGTCGAAATGATCCCGAGTTCCGCCGTTGCTGTGGAGACATGACCTGACAGCTCGTGAGCCAATCAGACCGCAGGAAAGGGGACGCTCTTGACCTATGGGAGCAGAGCTGGCGGGGAGGTGATAGCCAATCCGAGCGAGAAGGGGGCGGGATTTTATTCGGAATGTATGCGCGTTTTTTCGGCTTGTCACTCTGTTTCCATGTTAAGGAGAGAACTGTCTGTCTGTCTGTCTGTACATATATATATATATATATTATATATATATATATATATGTGTGTGTGTCTGTCTGTCTGTTTGTTTATCACTCTGTCCATTCTGTAGTGAGTGTATGCGGGATAGTGGCCGCTCCCTGCTCGCGGACCCGTTAGAACAGTCTCGACTCGGTAAGCAGAACCGGACCGGACCGGAGACAGGATGAGTGACCCAGTGAAGAGCTCTGCGTCCGGCTCGACATCCAGCAGCACCCCGGCTCCTGCCCCGGGCTCGGACACCTACAAAGGCTGGCTTTTTAAATGGACTAACTATCTGAAAGGATACCAGCGGAGGTGGTTCGTCCTCAGTAACGGACTGCTGTCGTATTACAGGTATCTCTCACACTTTTATTTATTTATTTATTTATGTATGTATGTATGTATGTATGTATGTATTTATTTATTTACACGTTTGACACCTTTAATCTTCACCGAACAGCTGCTTTCGCTGTCAGTCGTGCAGAAACGTGAGCTGTCAGCCTCACGCACGCGCGCACGCGCAGTCTCCTCGCTTCTCCGGTTCCGTCCCGAATCCCGTCCCCCGTCCTTTAGACGCGTCCTTCCTAACGCAGCTCGGCCCGCCCTCCGCCTAGTGCACTAGGGTCCCAATACCGCGCCGATTGAAACTCCGCCCGCCTGCGCGTGCGCGCTTAGCCGTTGGCTGCCAAGGCCCCCTTTTCTATTTATTTATTTATTTATTTATTTATTTATTTATTTAAGATCAGCCTGACACCACCACCATCTTTTTTTAAATTATATATATTTCTTTTTATTTTTTATGACCAATTAGAAACTGTAACATTGACCCCAGACCATCCAGACTCCATGTACTGAACCCCCATTCATCTTAATTCCTTTATTCTTCCTATATTTGTTTATATAATCAGCTAGCATGGTAGCTAACAGTAAACAGCCAGGACATCCTTTCAGTCACACACTTTCACACACTTTCACACACCTTCACACTCCACCGTATGGCTCGAAAACAATAAAAACAACAGTATTTGTCAGGCCTGGCTGGTCTCAGGTGTTCATGCTGCACTGGGGATATTCAGTGCTTTCTGTGTTTATGACACTTTCAGCGCATTCCTTGATGTAAAATTCACACGTTTCGGTCAGGAACGGAGGACGATGGACGGATAAGCCGTGTCGAAGGTGTTGAAGAAGAGAACGAAAACAAAAACGGTCCAGTAAAATGTCACGAGAAGAAGGAGTAATGGTCGTGCCTGATATCGTGTGGACACGTTTCTGGCTCTGAACTTCAGAATCCTTTGTGTTTATGTTAGGTTTAGGTCACGGTTTAGTTTAGGTTAGGTTTAGGTTACAGTTTATTTTAGGTTAGTTTTAGGTTACGGTTTAGTTCAGGTTAGGTTTAGATTACAGTTTACATTAATTTTAGGTTTATGTTATGGTTTAGTTTAGGTTAGGTTTAGGTTATGGTTTAGTTTAGGTTAGGTTTAGTTTAAGTTAGGTTTAGGTTATGGTTTAGTTTAGGTTAGGTTTAGATTACAGTTTACATTAATTTTAGGTTTATGTTATGGTTTAGTTTAGGTTAGGTTTAGGTTATGGTTTAGTTTAGGTTAGGTTTAGTTTAAGTTAGGTTTAGGTTATGGTTTAGTTTAGGTTAGGTTTAGATTACAGTTTACATTAATTTTAGGTTTATGTTACGGTTAAGTTTAGGTTAGGTTTAGGTTATGGTTTAGTTTAGTGTTTGTTGTTAGGTTTAGGTTATGTTTAGTTTAGTTAGTTTTATTTTTTTATGCTACGGTTTTTATATAACAACATCAACCAACCTACACCACTGCCCACACACGCACAACCCACACCAACAGAAACATACACCCACACCCCACATCATCAAGCCCCCACCCACCACACTCACCACGGCACACCTCCCACCTAGACACACTACCTACCACTAACACAAACACACCACCAAGGGGTCCCATCATGGTCAGACAACCACACACATCCCCACAACACAGGCAAGCACAGAGTCACCACCATGGCTCAGCCCAGGCAGGCCCAGATCACAGTCACACCAATCAGGCAGTCACCCAGCTCAGGCGCAGCCATGCCAACCAATGACAGGTGCACCAAAGTCACCACACAGGCTCACGCCCAGCCCAGGCCAGGTAATCACACACCAACCCTAGCCCAGCACGGATCAGCCAGCCAGCTCCCCACAGGAGACCTAGCCGCCAGGCCCACCAGGCAGGCTATCACCGCCCATCCCCAGCACCACCCAACAGCCAGGAGGCTACACTCACACTACCAGGCAGGTCACAGCAGGCCACCCACCATAGCAGGTCATGGCCCAGGCCACCGTCGCCCACCTGCCCAGGCTGCCTCCAGGTCACCGCCCAGCACCAGCCAGGGCAGTCACGCCAGGGGCCTCAGGTCATGGCCAGTACGCCCACCACCAGGCCGTCCCAGTAGGCCAGGCAGTCATGGCCCAGCCGCCGTGCCCAGGACTCACGGCCCACGGCACCAGCAGTCAGTACCGGTACACCAACCACTCCATCACGCCAGTTAGGTCACGTCCATCACCACCCATCACGTCAGGTCACCACCAGGTCACACCAGGCCATGGCAGGCCAGGTAGGTAGGCCGCACGCCTAGGTCATGGCCAGGCACGGTCAAGGTGTACCACTAGGTTAGGTAGGTTAGTCTAGGTCACTTGCAGGCATGCTTAGGTAGGTTCGTTATGGTTTAGGTTACGGTTAGGTTTAGGTTAGGTTTAAGGACACGATGGGCTTGGGTTTTTTTTTTCTCCCTCACCAGAAGTTATCAGGTCTGCATGTTTTTACACACACAAATGTTTAAGAATTCAGTAAGTAAAAGAGTTCCCTTGCTGCAGAAATGTTGGACCCCTAACTAACCGTACGTTCACGCTAGCAAGCGACGAGTCGCGCCGAGTAGTTTGCCTCGCAGTTTGTCTTGCATTTTGTCTCGCAGTTTGTCTCGTAGTTTGTCTCGCAGTTTGTCTCGTAGTTTGTCTCATGGTTTGTGAACGTGTATTGTCCAGTTCTAATTATTTTCAAAAATTCTGACGAGAAATGGTCGTAGCTATATATCGCTCTGCACACAAATGAAATAACGTACGAATCACTGTGGAAGCTGGTTGTTCGATTGAAATGTTACATGCTAAGATTAGCAAAGCGAGATGCTCCTAGCTACGTACGATCACCGGAGGCACAGACGATCTCTGCTGCCTCCTTTACAAGCTTTATTTTTCCTCGTATACGTTTAACGATGGGTCGTACGTGACGGGATCAGATGAAATGACGGTAATAAGTGTTACTGCCGCTTTTCGCAGGCGCTAACTAAAGTCGTGAGCGGTGAACAGAAGAAACGCCGGGCCGAGGGAGCGTCGTTCGGGCCGACGGTTTGGGTTTGTCGATGTACAGCGTCATACGGAATTTGCAGTGAATTGAAAAAGCCTGTTAGACATGTAGGTGGAAGGAGAGCGATGAAGAGGATCGGATCGGGATCAGCTGTTGAGCCACGTTATATTTTTACCTGAGTGATGACACAGGGAACGTGTTTCTGTCTCTCCTTGACGACCCGAACAAAATGGGTGGATAAGGGGTGCCAATACTTTGTGCAGCGTGCCAGTCGGACTACAGGTGAGTAACAGGACACCTGTCAGTGGTGAGTCAGTGTGATAAACCGTGCGTTTGGGATCGAGGGATATGTGATGAGTGTCTCGGTGCAGGATCGTGTGGCTCGTTAAAGTTGCAGCGAGGTGTCACCTGTGGCCCGCTCGGCGTCACCTGTTGTTCGAGGACGCGCTCTGAACTCGGCACGGCTGGTCATGTTTCGTCTCGCTCGCACACGGCGGCGGCGGCTGCGGCGTGTCCCATATGGCGGGCGTCGCCCAACCTAATTACACGGCGCTGCTCTAATCGGTTCATTACTGCATGTAGGTCTGTTCCTCTGAGGATCATCACAGAAACCTTCAGCTTCTTTCTTTCTGCCTTCCTTTCTCCGTGTTTTCTTCTTTCTCTCATTTATTTCCCTTCTTTATTTAGTTCTTTTTCTTCATTTTCTTTCTCTTTTTGTCCTTTCTTTTTTTTCCCCCATTTTCTTTTTCTTTTATTCTTTTTCTGTTCTTTATATTTCACCCTCTTTCGCCTTTCTTTCTTTCTTTGTTCTTTTCCCCTCCATTTTCTTTCGTTCTTTCTGTTTTTAGTTATTTTCTTTTCTCTTTCTCTCTCTTTATTTCTTTTTCCCCTCTTTATTTCTTCTTTTTCCTTCCTTTTTCTCCATTTTCTTTCTCTTTCTTTCTTTCTTTTTTCTTTCTCTCTCTCTCTTTTTCACTTTCCTCTTGCTTTCCTATAACAGCACACCCCGTGTTTTTTTTCCTCTTACACCACAGCAACTTCCAACCATTATGGTTTTCTACGTACTAAAGAGCGTCGTACTTTTTATCCATTTATAATTACATTTAGTGTTTGTGAAGCGAGTTAGTTGATGTTCTGTTACGTTACAGCAGCTATAAACACTCGTTCCCTCACCAGCCTCTCTTTATTCTCTCTATTCTCTCTCTTTACTCTTTTTTCTCTCTCTCTTTCTCTCCCTTGATTCTCTCTGTCTTTATTCTCTCTTTATTCTCTCTTTATTCTCTCTTTATTCTCTCTTTTCTCTCTCTCTCTCTCTCTCTCTCTCTCTCTATCTCTCTCTCTCTCTCTCTCTCTCTTTATTCTCTCTCTCTCTCTCTCTCTCTTTCTCTCTCTCTCTCTTTCTCTCTCTCTGTCTCTCTCTCTCTGTCTCTCTCTCTCTCTCTCTGTCTCTCTCTCTCTCTCTCTCTCTCTCTCTCTCTGATACATTTTGCGTGCGGAAGAGTGAGCGTGGTGGAGGACGCGAGTACTTCGGAGTTTTGAAAATCGTTTTGGTGCGGAAGTTTTTTCAGTTTTTCTTAAATTATCTGAAAGTGCTTTATAAGTGTTTGGTGGAAACTTGTGAGTCGGTGAGGGTGAGCGGGACGCCATGGCCTCCGGGGCCGGAGGGGAGAAGCTATCTCTCCGCCATGGCGTCAGGTGTGTGCGGCCGAATGGAGAACAGGTGGAGGAGGTTCTGCTAGCGGTGGAGAGCGGGTCGGGTGTGAGAACATCCACTCCGCCTCCCGAATGGACAAAGCTGTGGTGATCTTCCTGAAAAAGGAAAAACTTCGCCGACACGCTGTGTAAAAGTGTGGTGGTGCTAAATGATGACCGTGCTAGACATTACCCCCCTCTCTACTCCGGCGACGAGGGTAGTGATTTCCAACGTGCCCCCTTCGTGGGAGACGGGCCAATAGTGGACGAGCTGATCCTTCAGCAAATTAGTTGGCCCCATTCCGATCTCCCGCTTCGGTTGTAGAGACCACGCGTGAAACACGTCCTGTCGTTTGGAGACAGGTGTATATGTTTCTAAATAACCCGGGAACAAACGCTGGATGTTAACTTTAAAGTCAAGCACGGCGGCAAAAGCTACACCGTCTCACGCCACCACCGCGCGCCTGAGGTGCTTTTGGTGTGGGAGGTCGGTACAAAACGGCTGAGCTGCCCACGCGGAGCGGCGCAGCCGGAGAGCTCCGGGGAGACGCGGCCGGGCGCAGCAGCAGCAGCGCGGAGACAGCCAGGAGAAGGTCACTAGAGAACAAGAACCCAGAGCAGAGGGGTATAACGTCTCACCGAGGTCACAGCAGGAAGAGGTCAGTGCAGCACACACCACCGGGGCTACCGCAGTGCCCAGTGATAGCGTTGACACCTGTCCCCACGCCGGCAACGATAACGACGCCCGTCCCCACGCCAGCAACGTTATTGACACCCGTCCCCACGCCAGCAACGATACCGACAACCGTCCCCGCGCCAGCAATACTACGACGCCCGTCCCGCACCAGCAACGATACCGACACCCGTCCCGCACCAGCAATAAGTACATACCCGGTCCTAGCACAAGCAACGGTACCGACACCCGTCCCCGCGCCAGCAATACTAATGACGCCCGTCCCCGCCCCAGCAACGATACCGACACCCGTCCCCGCACCAGCAATAATAATGACACCCGTCCTAGCACAAGCAACGATACTGACACCCGTCCCCGCGCCAGCAATACTAATGACACCCGTCCCCGCCCCAGCAACGATACCGACACCCGTCCCCGCACCAGCAATAATAATGACACCCGTCCCAGCACAAGCAACGATACTGACACCCGTCCCCGCACCCAGCAATACTAATGACACCCGTCCCCGCACCAGCAATAATAATGACACCCGTCCTAGCACAAGCAACGATACTGACACCCGTCCCCGCACCAGCAATAAAAATGACACCCGTCCCCGCACCAGCAACAAAACCGACACCCGTCCCCGCACTAGCAACGAAACCGGCACCAGCAACGATAAGGGCACCCGTCCCCGCACCAGCAACGAAACCAGCAATACCAGTGATACCGCCCGGCGACCCTGTCTCAAGCCTGACAGAGCCGCTACAAGTGGAGGAAGTAGCCCCACACTACCGCAGCAGGAGCACCAACAAGACGTGAATGTTGATGATAAAGATCCTAAAATGGACAGAATAGGGAGACGGATGGAAAGGGTGGAGTACCCATCGAAACATGATGACGAGATGTCCGAGGACTCGAGCTCGGAGTGTGGGGATGGATCTTCAGGAAACGAATCCATGGAGGAGGAGGAAGCCACCGCAGAACAGCCGTATGTTTTTAACCGTCCACAGGAACCTGTGCAACTATACACCCAGGAACAGATCAACCGGTTCCTGAAAATGACTAAAGGGAAACGAAACGTCGTCCTGACCAACTTCTTCCCGGACAGGAAGGCCTTCGTTAGCTCTGCACAGCACTCCATGGGAGTAATGTCCCCCAGGAGACGTTACAGATTGAAGAAATGGGCAGCAATCGCAGAAGTGAACTGTTGGGAACTGATTCGGAATGACTAAAGGGTTTTGAGGTTTAGGAATTGTTAATAGTATTGGTGTTGTTATGATGGTTACTCTTGTTATTTATTTTCTAGGGGGATCTTTTGGGGGAGATCTGATGGGGTTCCTTTTTATCTTTTCTTTCCTCTTTTCCCTCTTCCTCTCCTTCTTACCCCCCTCTTTTCTCTTCTTTTGTTTTTAAACGGGAGTAGATGTTCCCCCAAAGGTGTTCACATGTAACGGTTCCAAAGGACTTTTTTTTTTGGTGTGAATAAAGTTCTGTTAAAAATCAAAAAATCTCTCTCTCTCTCTCTTTATTCTCTCTCTCTCTCTCTCTCTCTCTCTCTCTCTCTCTTTATTCTCTCTCTCTCTCTCTCTGTATTCTGTCTCTCTCTCCATCTCTGTCTCTCTTTATTCTCTCTCTCTCTCTCCTCTCTTTATTCTCTCTCTCTCTCTCTCTCTCTCTCTCTCTCTCTCTCTCTCTCTCTCTCTCTTTATTCTCTCTCTCTCTCTCTTATTCTCTCTCTCTCTTTATTCTCTCTCTCTCTCTTTATTCTCTCTCTCTCTCTCTTTATTCTCTCTCTCTCTCTCTTTCTTTTTTCTCTCTCTCTCTCTCTCTCTCTCTCTCTCTCTCTTTATTCTCTCTCTCTCTCTCTTTATTCTCTCTCTCTCTCTCCTTATTCTCTTTTCTCTCTCTCTCTTTATTCTAGAAACGCCTGAATACCAACTGCACCTTTCATTTCCTTCTAAACCGCAGCTTTAAAGTAACCGTAACATGAATTGGGCTGTGAATTGGGACGAAATATTTATTTGTTGTTGCTAGCGAAGCGTCTCCCCCGTCCATGTCCCCCGTCTGTGTCCCCCGTCTGTGTCCCCTGCCCGTGTCCCCTGTCGGTGTCCCCGTCCGTATCCCCTGTCCGTCTCCCTTGTCGGTGTCCCCTGTCTGTCTCCCTTGTCCATGTCCCTTGTCCGTGTCCCCTGTCCATCTCCCCGTCCGTGTCCCTTGTCTGTGTAACCGGTCCATCTCCCCCGTCCGTCTCCCTTGTCCATGTCCCCCGTCCGTGTCCCTTATCCATGTCCCCTGTCCGTGTCCCCTGTCTGTCTCCCTTGTTGGTGTCCCCTGTCTGTCTCCCTTGTCCGTGTCCCTTGTCCGTGTCCCCTGTCTGTGTTCCTGTCTGTGTTAATGATTACTTTAAGATAAGGGCGAGCTTGCTGAACTAACCCACTGACTGATCCGCCCTCGTTTATCAGACGTTCAGGTTCAGTCCGATAGCATCACTCCTGCCATCCGAGTCCAAGTGGGAAAGGACCCGAGAGTACTGGAACAGGAACACAGCCGATCATTTACCCTCCTGAGTACGGCTACTCCTCCATCATCCCCCTTTGTTCCTTTCTTTCTTCCCTTCTTCATTTCCTTCTTTATTTTTCCTTCTTTCTTTTTTTATTTCTTTTTTTCTTTCTTCCTTTATTTTTAACTCTTTGGCTCCTAAAGAGGTTATGAATGTACAGAATCTGAATCAGTTGCTCTCGGCTCTGATGTCATTACTAGTGATGGAGTTTGACGTTACAGTTTTACACACACACACACACACACACACTTTTAGAGAGCTTTACAGAACAGTCAAATACCGTGTGTGTGTGTGTGTGTGTGTATGTGTTGAAGATGCAGATCCCACTGACATAAGCGTCAGACAGTTGGTTTTGGCGTAAATTTGGACACACTTACACACTCTCTCACACTCACACACACTCACACAACACAGTTAATGCACTATAAATAAATAAAACTCAGTTGTGCAGTGTGTTTGACATGTAGTGTCCATTATCTCTCTCTCTCTCTCTCTCTCTCTCACACACACACACATACACACACATACACATGTGACATGCTGACTCAGGGTGTAACTCATGTCTCTCTCTGTAGAGTTTTTGTTTCTTTTCTATCGTTTCTTTCAAAATCTCTTTTCAGCCTGTTCTAGAGGATTAACACGGGGGGAGGGGGCGACTATGAGGGAGAGAGAGAGAGACAGACTGTGTGAGAGAGAGAGACAGACTGTGTGTGTGTGAGAGAGAGAGAGAGAGAGAGAGAGAGACTGTGTGAGAGAGAGAGACAGACTATGACAGAGAGACAGAGAGAGAGAGAGAGAGAGACACTGTGAGAGAGAGAGACTATGAGAGAGAGAGAGAGAGAGAGAGAGACAGACTATGAGAGAGAGAGAGAGAGACAGACCCTTGAGAGAGAGAGACAGACTATGAGAGAGAGAGAGAGAGAGAGAGAGACAGACCTTGAGAGAGAGAGACAGACTATGAGAGGAGAGAGAGAGAGAGAGAGAGAGAGAGACAGAGAGAAACCACGCGTGAGAGAGAGAGAGACAGACTATGAGAGAGAGAGAGAGACAGACCTTAAGAGAGAGAGAGACAGACTAAGGAGAGAGAGAGACTGTGTGAGAGAGAGACGACTGTGTGTGAGAGAGAGAGAGAGAGAGACAGACTATGAGAGAGAGAGAGACAGACAGACAGACTGTGTGAGAGAGAGACAGACTGTGTGTGAGGAGAGAGAGACCGACTAGAGAGAGAGAGAGAGAGAGACAGACTATGAGAGAGAGAGACAGACTATGGGAGAGAGAGAGAGAGAGAGAGAGAGACAGACTATGAGAGAGAGAGAGAGAGAGAGAGACAGACTGGTGTGAGAGAGAGACAGACTGTGTGTGAGAGAGAGAGAGAGAGAGAGGGAGAGAGAGAGAGACAGACTACGCCGACAGAGGAGAGAGAGAGAGAGAGAGAGACTATGAGAGAGAGAGAGAGAGAGAGAGAGAGAGAGAGAGAGAGACAGACTGTGTGAGAGAGAGAGACAGACTATGACAGAGAGAGACAGACTATGAGAGAGAGACAGACTGAGAGAGAGAGAGAGAGACTATGAGAGAGAGAGAGAGAGACCTGAGAGAGAGAGACAGACTATGACACAGAGAGACAGACTGAGAGAGAGAGAGAGAGAGAGAGACAGACTGTGAGAGGAGAGAGAGAGAGAGACTATAGAGAGAGAGAGAGAGAGAGAGAGAGAGAGAGAGAGACAGACTATAGAGAGAGAGAGAGAGAGAGACAGACTGTGTGAGAGAGAGACAGACTGTGTGTGAGAGAGAGAGAGAGAGG
>CM022773.1:1119908-1192408 GCA_012411365.1 Ameiurus melas | reverse complement strand
CTGTTATGTTGACGTCTGTAATCGAGACGTCTGTAACAGTGACGTCTGTAATCGAGACGTCTGTAATGGCGACGCCTGTAATCGAGACGTCTGTAACCGAGATGTCTGTAACCGAGATGTGTGTAATGGTGACGTCTGTAATCGAGACGTCTGCAATGGTGACGTCTGTAATCGTGACGTCCGTAATCGAGACGTGTGTAATGGTGACGTCTGTAACCGAGATGTGTGTAATGGTGACGTCTGTAATGGCGACATCTGTAATCAAGACGTCTGTAACCGAGATGTCTGTAACCGAGATGTGTGTAATGGTGACGTCTGTAATCGAGACGTCTGCAATGGTGACGTCTGTAATCATGACGGCTGTAATCGAGATGTCTGTAATCGAGACGTGTTTAATGGCAACGGCTGTAATCAAGACGTCTGTAATCGAGACGTCTGTAATGGTGACGTCTGTAATAGTGACGTCTGTAACGGAGATGTCTGTAATCGAGACATCTGTAATGGCGACGTCTGTAATGGCGACGTCTGTAATGGCGACGTCTGCAATCGAGACGTCTGTAATGGTGACGTCTGCAATCGAGACTTCTGTAATGGTGATGTCTGCAACAGGGACGTCTATAATCGAGACGTCTGCAATGGTGACGTCTGTAATGGTGACGTCTATAATCGAGGCGTCTGTAATGGCGACGTTTGTAATGGCGACGTCTGTAATCGAGACGTCTGCAATGGTGACATCTATAATCAAGACGTCTGTAACCGAGATGTCTGTAACCGAGATGTGTGTAATGGTGACGTCTGTAATCGAGACGTCTGCAATGGTGACGTCTGTAATCATGACGTCTGTAATCGAGATGTCTGTAATCGAGACGTGTTTAATGGCGACGTCTGTAATCAAGACGTCTGTAATCGAGGCGTCTGTAATGGCGACGTTTGTAATGGCGACGTCTGTAATCGAGACGTCTGCAATGGTGACATCTATAATCGAGACGTCTGTAACCGAGATGTCTGTAACCGAGATGTGTGTAATGGTGACGTCTGTAATCGAGATGTCTGTAACCGAGATGTGTGTAATGGTGACATCTGTAATCGAGACGTCTGCAATGGTGACATCTATAATCGAGACGTCTGTAACCGAGATGTCTGTAACCGAGATGTGTGTAATGGTGACGTCTGTAATCGAGACGTCTGCAATGGTGACGTCTGTAATCATGACGTCTGTAATCGAGATGTCTGTAATCGAGACGTCTGTAATGGTGACGGCTGTAATCGAGACGTCTGTAATGGTGATGTCTGCAACGGGGACGTCTATAATCGAGACGTCTGCAATGGTGACGTGTGTAATGGTGACATCTGTAATCGAGACGTCTGCAATGGTGACGTCTGTAATCGAGATGTCTGTAATCGAGACGTCTGTAATCGAGACGTCTGTAATGGTGACGTCTGTAATCGAGGCGTCTGCAATTGAGACGTCTGCAATCGAGACATCTGTAATGGTGACGTCTGCAATCGAGACGTCTGCAATGGGGACGTCTGTAATCGAGGCGTCTGTAATGGCGACGTTTGTAATGGCGACGTCTGTAATCGAGACGTCTGCAATGGTGACATCTATAATCGAGACGTCTGTAACCGAGATGTCTGTAACCGAGATGTGTGTAATGGTGGCGTCTGTAATCGAGACGTCTGCAATGGTGATGTCTGTAATCATGACGTCTGTAATCGAGATGTCTGTAATCGAGACGTGTTTAATGGCGACGTCTGTAATCAAGACGTCTGTAATCGAGACGTCTGTAATGGTGACGGCTGTAATCGAGACGTCTGTAATGGCGACGTCTGTAATCGAGGCGTCTGCAATTGAGACGTCTGCAATTGAGACGTCTGTAATGGTGACGTCTGCAATCGAGACGTCTGTAATGGTGACGTCTGTAATGGTGATGTCTGCAACGGGGACGTCTATAATCGAGACGTCTGCAATGGTGACGTGTGTAATGCTGACGTCTGTAATCGAGACGTCTGCAATGGTGACGTCTGTAATCGAGATGTCTGTAATGGTGACGTCTGTAATCGAGATGTCTGTAATCGAGACGTCTGTAATCGAGACGTCTGTAATGGTGACATCTGTAATCGAGGCGTCTGCAATTGAGACGTCTGCAATCGAGACATCTGTAATGGTGACGTCTGCAATCGAGACGTCTGCAATGGGGACGTCTGTAATCGAGGCGTCTGTAATGGCGACGTTTGTAATGGTGACGCCTGTAATTGAGGCGTCTGCAATGGTGACGTCTGTAATCGAGGCGTCTGTAATGGTGACGTTATGTCGAGCGTCTGTAATGGCGACGTCTATGTGCGCGTCTGTAATGGTAGCGTCTGTGTAGGCCGTCTGTAATCGAGGCGTCTGTAATGGTGACGTCTGTAATCGAGGCGTCTGTAATGGCGACGTCTGTAATGGTGACGTCTGTAATAAACGTCTGTAATGGTGATGTCTGTAATCGAGGCGTCTGTAATGGTGACGTCTGTAATCGAGGCGTCTGTAATGGTGACGTCTGTAATGGTGACGTCTGTAATAGTGACGTCTGTAATGGTGATGTCTGTAATCGAGGCGTCTGTAATGGTGACGTCTGTAATCGAGGCGTCTGTAATGGTGACGTCTGTAATGGTGACGTCTGTAATAATGACGTCTGTAATGGTGATGTCTGTAATCGAGGCGTCTGTAATGGTGACGTCTGTAATAATGACGTCTGTAATGGTGATGTCTGTAATCGAGGCGTCTGTAATGGTGACGTCTGTAATGGTGACGTCTTTAATAATGACGTCTGTAATGGTGATGTCTGTAATCGAGGCGTTTGTAATGGGCATCTGAACTTTAAATTTTAGGTCTTTTTCGTTTCTTGATGTAAGAAACACGTGCTCTGAATAAACAGATCTTAATGATGAGGAGCTTTCAAAATTTCTTTGAAAATTAAAATACGTCAAGTGTTAATATGTAAACTTATAACTTGTTTCTTAAAAGTTGTCGCTCTTTGTATGCGTGTATGTGTGTGTGTGAGAGGGTGAGAGAGACAAGAGAGAGAGAGAAGTGGAATGTAAGTAAGCGAGGTAGCAGTGTCAACCTTCAGTACACACACACACACACACACACACACACACACTGCGGCAGTGCAGTATTGACGGACTAGCGAGCACAGTAAAGATGACGAGGAGTGTGTGTATAGAAAAGCCGGGACAGTTCTCTCCCTCTCTCTCGCTCTCCCTTCATCATTATTCTTATGTACAACTATTGAGGGCGTGTGTTCATCCCTGCAGTGTGTGTGTGTATGTATGTGTGTGTGTGTGTGTGTGTGTGTGTGTGTGTGTGTGGATGCTGAATAAGGAGAATAACCGGAGAATCACCGGTGCCCCCCACTTCTCCCTCGTGTACTTCCTGTACCGTGTGTGTGTGTGTGTGTGTGTGTGTGTGCACGAGTGTGTGTGTGCGTGCGGAGTGTGGAGAGGCAAGGCAGAGGACGAGGAAGTGTGATGAAGAGCAGAGCATGCTGGGAACCGGGTACGGTGCGCACTGCATGCGGCTCGGGCTGCCTGCGTCGCCTCGGCAACACGCAGCCCACGCCCTATGGGGGACGGGGGGACGGCGCCTCATCTGCGTCCTCACACACGCCTACTCCGGTCCGCTCGTCCTCCTTCTGCCGCTTCCTCAATTTCGCCTGCCTCCGAGGTAGACCGCGTTTACTCCCCTCTCTCTCTCTCTCTCTCTCTCTCTCTCTCTCTCTCTCTCTCTCACACTCTCTCTCTTTTATTTTAAGGGTTTGATTGACAGGTTCAGTGTATTAAGGGGCGGGATCTGGGTTTTTAAACTTCCCTTGTTTTTGTATCATCACACTAGTAGGTGTGTGTGTGTGTGTGTGTGTATGTGTATGTGTGTGTGTTTTTCTGTGAAACTCTGTAGTGACACTTTGCTCTCAGTTCTGGGACGGGACACTGCTGTCTGCTCCTCAGGGTCCTAAAGTCCTACACGTGCTTTTATTTTTAACGTTCGTAGCTTGAAACGTCTGGAGCGCCGTGATTTGATTCCGTTGAAGCCCTTGACTGATGCATCACAATCTGCCAGTAGCGTTTGAGTTCCAGATCAGATCGGCCACACCTCCGTCCGAATCTAATCTAAGCCTCAAAGGTTTGAAAAGGTTTTAAAGCCTGAGCGCTTTAACCGGGACGGCGTTAATTGTAGACGCCGAGACGCCGTGTTTGTTCGGAGTTACGGCCATGTCGTACGTGTTTTGAGGGCGAGGTCGCGGGTCGGCGTCGCCGATGGTGACGGAGAGCTGCAGGGGGACATCTGACGCGTCTGATCGGGAGATAAAACGTCTTCACCGACTCCTACTGACGGATATAAAGACGGAATTCTCCGTCAGTCCGATAACAAAGTCACGTGACCACACAGACCCCGCCCTCTTCAAGCTGATTAAACTCTTCCCATTTATTCTCAGCTGGAAAAGGGAATAGTGCGTGCGATAGTGACAACACCGACGAACTATGTTTACCGCGAACCAGCCGGTGGCTGCAGAGCAGGACACGCCCCCTAGTGGCGGGGCATGTACATTTTAGAGCGCGTTTAATTGGCTGAGCACATTGTTATTGTTATTTATTTTTTTTTACATACAGTGAGCACTTTAAAGTAAGACCCGTCGTGTGCCGATAATCAGACAAATGAAGTCATGGTGCTATTTAATTTAATCTCTGTATTACCTGGAGTCTTGTAGATGGAGATAACTCCATGTGCGCAGAACCGCACGGATGTTACAGGAAGGTTAAAAAATAGCATGTGATCGATTGTTAGCGTTATCCGGAAGGGGTATATGTTCCACAGGACGTCCCGCGCAGTCGTATTGACCGGACCCGAGCCTTAAAAGGCCACAGACACCTCAGCACTTCGCTACAGGAGCGAATTCCAGGATTAAATGTGAAAGCCTAAGTGCTTCACAGCGTTGCTAAGTGACACGTCCACGCCACTGTCACGCTTTCAGCCCGAGCTCATCGACACGAAAGCGATTTAAAGCACCAATTTATTCCTTTTTAAGAACATGTGTGATGTGGGTACTGTAACCCGTGTCGTGTCATGTACTGCTGCATCAAAACAAACCATTTCTATCTACCTTCATCAATGACATGCTCGTTATTAAATAAGTATTAATTACTCATTAACTAATCATTAATAATATCCACCCTTTAAATTCAACAAAAAGTACTTCAAAGTTTTCACTTTGTATAGAGAGAGTGTGTGTGTGTGTGTGTGTGTGTGTGTGTGTGTGTGTGTGTGCGTATATGTGTGTGTGTGTGTGTGTTGTTAATTAAAGCAGGAAATTAAAAGTGTTTGGATGATTAACCCCGCCTGAACTTTTGTGACTGGACATGATTAGCGTGTAATGTGTTTTAATTGTGTGTCCGGCCTTTCATACGAGCAAATCTGTCACACACACACACACACACACACACTGTTTCTTCTGGGAGTGTTCTTGGGGACAGCTGTGTTTTCTTGCCTGCAGTTAGTGTGTGTGTGTGTGTGTGTGTGTGTGTGTGTGTGAGGATGAAGGTTGTAGTGAAGGACATGCAGCTCAGTAGCAGCTGTACATGTGTATTTTTTTTTTTTACATGTCTACAGTGGGGATGTCACGAGAACCAATAACATTGTTACGGTACTTGACGGTACTTGTTTTTCTGCAGTAGTGTAGGTACCGTTTGTAATGAAGGTACTGAGGTTGCATTTCTTCCGGACCTGATGGGGGCAGCAAATACGCGTAAGTGTTTTAGTCGGTCCCTCAAGTGGTGAAGAAGAAGAAGAATGCCTACAAGCACACGGGAAACACTACAGAAGATGGCGACATGTTTAGCTCCGCCCCGACTCGTTGAGATTAAGGGTAGCGTTGGTTGCCGGGGTGTAACCCATGCTATCGTTCATTTCAAACAAAGCGAGGAAACACAAAGTGCCTCAAAAACAGTCCTATATTATGTTTATTTATTTATTTGTCTATTTATTTATTTATTTGCTTTTGTTTGTTTGTCTATATTTATTTATTTATTTGTTTGTTTATGTACCTATGTGTGTGTTTATTTACTTGTCTATTTATATTTATTTATTTTGTGACTTATTTGCCTTTTTACTCGTTTATTTATTGGTCTGTTTGTTTGTCTGGCACTGGAGACTCCTTCCATCCATGTTATATAACCGCTTGTTTCTTTTCCCACGTTTATGTGGAGCGTCCGTAAGGTTCATAATGAGCCGTTACCACGGAAAACGATACGGCGCTAGAATGCATACGCATGAATTAAAAAGCTCCTGACCAATCAGAGCGGAGAATTCCACAGCGCCGGCGTTGAGCCCGAGGTCGTGCGCTGAGGTGAGTGTGAAGAGATCCCTCGTGATCGGCGCCGCACTGAGAGGTCATGTGATGAGGATGAGGAGGAGGATGATGTTATTCTGGTGACTGTCCTTGGTGCTCGTTGTGCCTCTGAGCGTGGTGCTGAATCTAAAACGAGGCCGGTTCTGCGGGTCCTTTTACATCTCAGATCTCTCCTCGTCTCATTCTAGAGAGAGGAACGAAGGAAATAATAATAATAATAATAATAATAATAATACTAAATCGGAAGGAAAGAAAGAGAAATTACGGATGGATGAAAGAACAAACGAAAGAAAGAAGTCAGATGGGAATTTTTGGGAGAATGTATAAATGTATATTTGTCTATAAGTGAAGGTTTAGTTATTAGATTATAATATAATTGTAGATAATAATATTGTATAGAATTTATGTACACGCTACGCACGTACACCTCTACTCTGTGCACTTTGCTTCCTCTGGTATTCAATGAATGGATCTTGTACAGTAGCACTACTCGTATTGTTCTCTGCTTGATATATCGCTTTGATCAATTGTAAGTCGCTTTGGATAAAAGCGTCTGCCACGTGAATAAATGTAAATATAATGTAGAATGTTTCTTTATTCAGTGTCAGTCTGTGTCACGGTATGGCCAGCAGGGGGCACTGTGGCACTGGGAGCGTGTCTTCGGGCAACCACGTGACTTTTGTTTTGGTTTACGGACTTCCTGATTTAGCGCGAGCTTAGCTACCGTAATGTGCCACAGGTGAAGTAAGTGAAGTGCAGTGCAGTGCATTAGTGTTAGTAATGCAGGTTTATTTAAAGCCCCCGAGGGACTGAGCACGTTGCTCGGTGGGTGTTTGATGATAGTGATCGTATTCGTTTGGCTCACACGTATTCTGTGTTGTAGCGGTGTCCTGGTTTGTCTATGCTACGTTTGGTTTGCGTTTTTTATCTGTATGTTCAATAAAGACTTGGATCTGCACCTGCCTCCGTCCCCCGTCTACAACCGTGTGACCGTCTGGAAGATTGAGAATATTGACTTGTGTTAATCGTTACAGCCCGAGTATCGATGCGCCTCTAGTCATGAACGATCCGGTGTCTGGACTGAGGGTTAGTAGTTGTCTAGTTGTCTAGTTGTCTAGCTGTGCGGTGAGACGAGTAAAGAACGAGCCAGTGTTTAAAAGCTTTACTTTCTGAAACGAATGCGTGGCCCCCTGTGATCGCTGCAGGCGTGTGTTTGGTTTATTCCAACGACACGTGTTTTATACGCTTCCTGTAAGTGCACCGGAGGGCCACATCTGTCTGACACACCACACTGAGACAGCTGTGTGTGTGTGTGTGTGTGTGTGTGTGTGTGTGTGTGTGTGTGTGTTCATCTCCCCCCTGGGCCCTACAGCATGCTGCCCAATTACTACATAGCATCACATTCTCTCCCTCAAGTCTTTCTGTGTGTGTGTGTGTGTGTGTGTGTGTGTGTGTGTGTGTGTGTGTGTGTGTGTTTGTAACAGCTGTTTACACACACACACACACACATATATGGGCGGGCGTTACCTAGGAGGGGACGGATGAGTCATACACCCATTCCTGCAGAGAGAGAGGGAGAGAGATTGTCTTCCTCTCATTCTTCTGTGCTGCTATAAATATCAGCCGCTGCCGGTGGGCGCCATCGCTGCCGCCGTTATCATCACATCACTGTGAGTGTGTTTCAGCTCATTCATAGCAGAGTGAGTGTGGGTGAGTGTGTGTGTGTGTGAGGGGGTGTGAGAGAGATGGAGTCTGTTCTCTTTCATTGCTGTTGTTAGTATTATTTTGGTGTTTTGAGGGAAATGTATGATTTTTATGCAGCATGGTCTCACACACACACACACACACACACACACACACACACACAATGATCAGCTTATCTCCTCCTCCTTGTTTGTTCTGTTCAGTGTGTGGGGTTTGTGTTTTAGCTGTTGTGTTAGATTTGTTTGAGCTATTTAAACAGTTATGTGGAGAAGTGTGTGTGTGTGTGTGTTGGGTGACATGCTACCCTTTAGATGTGCTTTGTAAAACTGTGTGCTGCTGTTTTTCTTACATGCAATTCTATTAACTACCAGTTTAGTGTGTGTGTGTGTGTGCTCTTTTATAAAAGTTTCTGATTTCTCCTTACACAAGTGTGCATTTGATAATCAGCTGGAGTTTACAGAGAGAGAGAGAGAGAGAGAGAGAGAGAGACAGATGGGTACAGAGAGACAGGTTAGGAGATAGAGACAGTAGGATAGAGGGAGATGGGAGAGAGAGTAGGATAGAGAGAAACATGATGGAGAGGGAGAGTAGGACAGCAAGGGGGAGAGAGTAGGATAGAGCGAGAGACAGATGGCGACAGAGAGACAGGTTAGGAGAGAGAGTAGGATAGAGAGAAACATGATGGAGAGAGACAGTAGGACAGCAAGGGGGGAGAGTGAGAGTAGGACAGCAAGAGCGAGAGACAGATGGGGACAGAGAGACAGGTTAGGAGAGGAGACAGTAGGATAGAGGGAGGGGGAGAGAGAGTAGGACAGCAAGAGAGAGAGAGAGACAGATGGGGACAGGGAGACAGGATAGGAGAGAGACAGATGGGGATGGAGAGACAGTAGGACAGAGAGAGACAGACAGATGGGGACATAGACAGGTTAGGGGAGAGAGAGAGACAGATGGGGACAGAGAGACAGGATAGGAGAGAGACAGATGGGGATGGAGAGACAGTAGGACAGAGAGAGACAGACAGATGGGGACATAGACAGGTTAGGGGAGAGAGAGACAGATGGGGACAGAGAGACAGGGTAGGAGAGACAGATGGGGATGGAGAGACAGTAGGACAGAGAGAGACAGACAGATGGGGACATAGACAGGTTAGGGGAGAGAGAGAGACAGATGGGGACAGAGAGACAGGATAGGAGAGAGACAGATGGGGATGGAGAGACAGTAGGACAGAGAGAGACAGACAGATGGGGACATAGACAGGTTAGGGGAGAGAGAGAGACAGATGGGGACAGAGAGACAGGATAGGAGAGAGACAGATGGGGATGGGAGACAGTAGGACAGAGAGACAGACAGATGGGGACATATAGACAGGTTAGGGGGGAGAGAGAGACAGATGGGGACAGAGACAGGATGGAGAGAGACAGATGGGGATGGAGAGACAGTAGGACAGGGAGAGACAGACAGATGGGGACATAGACAGGTGAGGGGAGAGAGAGACAGATGGGGACAGAGAGACAGGATAGGAGAGACAGATGGGGATGGAGAGACAGTAGGACAGAGAGAGACAGACAGATGGGGACATAGACAGGTTAGGGGAGAGAGACAGTAGGATGGAGAGAGAGAGAGACAGATGGGGACATAGAGACAAGTTAGGAGAGAGAGTAGGAAGGAGAGAAGCATGATGGAGAGAGACAGAGATTGGGACAGAGAGACAGTAGGACAGAGAGAGACAGACAGATGGGGATAGACAGGTTAGGGGAGAGAGACAGTAGGATAGAGGGAGATAGGATAGGAGAGGGTAGGATGGAGAGAAACATGATGGAGAGAGACAGTAGGACAGCAAGGGAGAGAAACAGATGGGGACAGAGAGACAGGATAGGAGAGAGACAGAGAGACAGTAGGACAGAGAGAGACAGACAGATGGGGATAGACAGGTTAGGGGAGAGAGACAGTAGGATAGAGGGAGATAGGATAGGAGAGAGAGTAGGATGGAGAGAAACATGATGGAGAGAGACAGTAGGACAGAAAGGGAGAGAAACAGATGGGGACAGAGAGACAAGATAGGAGAGAGACAGATGGGGATGAAGAGACAGTAGGACAGAGAGACAGACAGATGGGGACATAGACAGGTTAGGGGAGAGAGAGAGACAGATGGGGACAGAGAGACAGGATAGGAGAGAGACAGATGGGGATGGAGAGACAGTAGGACAGAGAGAGACAGACAGATGGGGATAGACAGGTTAGGGGAGAGAGACAGTAGGATAGAGGGAGATAGGATAGGAGAGAGAGTAGGATGGAGAGAAACATGATGAAGAGAGACAGTAGGACAGCAAGGAGGAGAGAGAGAGTAGGACAGCAAGAGCGAGAGACAGATGGGGACAGAGACAGGTTAGGAGAGGAGACAGTAGGATAGAGGGAGGGGGAGAGAGAGTAGGACAGCAAGAGAGAGAGAGACAGATGGGGACAGAGAGACAGGATAGGAGAGAGACAGATGGGGATGGAGAGACAGTAGGACAGAGAGAGACAGACAGATGGGGACATAGACAGGTTAGGGGAGAGAGAGAGACAGATGGGGACAGAGAGACAGGATAGGAGAGAGACAGATGGGGACAGAGAGACAGTAGGACAGAGAGAGACAGACAGATGGGGACATAGACAGGTTAGGGGAGAGAGAGACAGATGGGGACAGAGGAGACAGGATAGGAAGAGACAGATGGGGATGGAGAGACAGTAGGACAGAGAGAGACAGACAGATGGGGACATAGACAGGTTAGGGGAGAGAGAGAGAACAGATGGGGACAGAGAGACAGGATAGAGAGAGACAGATGGGGATGGAGAGACAGTAGGACAGAGAGAGACAGACAGATGGGGACATAGACAGGTTTAGGGGAGAGAGAGAGACAGATGGGGACAGAGACAGGATAGGAGAGACAGATGGGGATGATGGAGACAGTAGGACAGAGAAGAGACAGACAGATGGGGACATAGACAGGTTAGGGAGAGAGACAGATGGGGAAGAGAGAGACAGGATAGGAGAGACAGATGGGGTGAGAGAGAAGTAGGACAGAGAGAACAGACAGATGGGGAATAGACAGGTTGGGGAGAGAGAGAAGATGGGATAGAGGGAGGGGAGAGAGACAGTAGGACAAAAGGAGAGAGAGAGAGAGAGAGTAGGACAGCAAGAGAGAGAGACAGATGGGGACAGAGAGACAGGTTAGGAGAGGAGACAGTAGGATAGAGGGAGGGGGAGAGAAAATAGGACAGCAAGAGAGAGAGACAGATGGGGACAGAGAGACAGGTTAGGAGAGGAGACAGTAGGATAGAGGGAGGTTAACCCCCGCACTGTTCTTCAGAAAAATCTCCTGCACATTCTTCACTTTTCCGGCATCTTCTGCGTATCTGACCCCTTTCCAACAGCAGCTATATGATGTTCAGATCCGTCTTTTCACAGCGAGGACGACTGAGGGACTCGTACACGACTCTTACACAAGGTGTAAACGTTCACTGAAGCTCAAGGAGGCAACACCATACATTTAAGATCCAGGGGGGTGTAAACTTTTGAACAGGAAGATCATTGTCAACTGTTATTATTTTGTTTAAAGTTGATATTTTTTGCGTTTAGTACCCGCCCTTCAGAAACTACAGAATACATTTACATGTTTCCCAGAAAACAAAAAGAATAAGAATTTATATCTGAATATAAACTGAGGAGTTTGTGGATCTGACTGTAGTTAATAAGTCTGTGTCTGTAATGCTCTGGTTCTAAACTGGGTTCTGTCGTGCTTGGGCCGGTCGGGTCAGACTCAGTGCAGGGTGAGTGTGTTGCTGTGATGTGGAGAACTCGGGGAAAGACACACCCAGAACCCACCCAGAACTCACCCAGAATCCACCCAGAATCCACACAGAATCCACACAGAATCCACCCAGAACCCACCCAGAACTCACCCAGAATCCACCCAGAATCCACCCAGAATCCACCCAGAACCCACCCAGAACCCACCCAGAACCCACCCAGAACTCACCCAGAATCCACCCAGAACCCACCCAGAACCCACCCAGAACCCACCCAGAACTCACCCAGAATCCACCCAGAACTCACCCAGAATCCACCCAGAATCCACCCAGAACTCACCCAGAACCCACACAGAATCCACACAGATTCCACCCAGAACTCACCAAGAATCCACCCAGAACTCACCCAGATTCCACCCAGAACTCACCCAGAACTCACCCAGAACTCACCCAGAATCCACCCAGAATCCACCCAGAATCCACACAGAACTCACCAAGAATCCACCCAGAATCCACCCAGAACTCACCCAGAACTCACCCAGAACCCACCCAGAACCCACCCAGAACCCACCCAGAACCCACCCAGAATCCACCCAGAACCCACCCAGAACTCACCCAGAATCCACCCAGAACCCACCCAGAACCCACCCAGAATCCACACAGATTCCACCCAGAACTCACCCAGAATCCACCCAGAACTCACCCAGATTCCACCCAGAACTCACCCAGAACTCACCCAGAACTCACCCAGAATCCACCCAGAATCCACCCAGAATCCACCCAGAACTCACCCAGAACCCACCCAGAATCCACCCAGAACTCACCCAGAACTCACCCAGAACCCACCCAGAACCCACCCAGAACCCACACAGAACCCACACAGAATCCACCCAGAACCCACCCAGAACTCACCCAGAACTCACCCAGAATCCACCCAGAATCCACACAGAACTCACCAAGAATCCACCCAGAATCCACCCAGAACTCACCCAGAACTCACCCAGAACCCACCCAGAACCCACACAGAACCCACCCAGAACCCACCCAGAACTCACACAGAATCCACCCAGAACTCACCCAGAACCCACACAGAATCCACACAGATTCCACCCAGAATCCACCCAGAATCCACCCAGAACTCACCCAGAACCCACACAGAATCCACACAGAATCCACCCAGAACTCACCCAGAACTCACACAGAATCCACACAGATTCCACCCAGAACTCACCCAGAACTCACCCAGAATCCACCCAGAATCCACCCAGAATCCACCCAGAATCCACCCAGAACCCACCCAGAACTCACCCAGAATCCACCCAGAATCCACACAGAACTCACCAAGAATCCACCCAGAATCCACCCAGAACTCACCCAGAACCCACACAGAACCCACACAGAACCCACACAGAACTCACCCAGAATCCACCCAGAACCCACCCAGAACTCACCCAGAACTCACCCAGAATCCACCCAGAATCCACCCAGAATCCACACAGAATCCACCCAGAATCCACCCAGAACTCACCCAGAACCCACACAGAATCCACACAGATTCCACCCAGAACTCACCCAGAACTCACCCAGAACTCACCCAGATTCCACCCAGAACTCACCCAGAACTCACCCAGAACTCACCCAGAATCCACACAGAATCCACCCAGAATCCACCCAGAACTCACCCAGAACCCACACAGAATCCACACAGAATCCACCCAGAACTCACCCAGAACTCACCCAGAATCCACCCAGAACTCACCCAGAATTCACACAGAATCCCTCCCAGAACCGTGGAGGATAATTAGAGTTTTATTTCAACTGCAAACAGTTTTTCATCAGTGACACACACACACACACTATCTTTCTGTCTGTGGCTTTCTATCTGTCTGTCTCTCTGTCTGTCTCTCTGTCTGTCTCTCTGTCTGTCTATCTTTAACTTTCCATTTGTCTGTCTTTCTCTTTCTATATGTCCGTCTATCTGACTTTCTATTTGTCCGTATATGTCTGTCTCTCTGTTTGTCTGTCTGTCGCTCTTTTTCTCGCCACCTTTTCTCATCCATCAGACCATGGCCCGTGTGTGTGTGTGTGTGTGTGTGTGTGTGTTGCAGCGCACGAGTGGCCGAGATTAAAGTTCACGTCTGACTCTTTTCCTACTTTCCCTCTTCTCCTCTGACTGTGTCAGAGTTCACGTGTGTGTGTGTCAGCAGTCACGTTTATTCATTGAATCATCACTACACACACACACACACGCACACACACACACACACACGCACACACACACACACACACACAGTGTTCAATCTGCGTCATGAGGAAGTTAATGTGGTGTTGAGAATGCTGACTGATCCTCTTTCTTTCTGCTGAGGGACACACTCTCAGATCATTCCCTGACCCTGCGGTTGCCAAATCCACTCTGAATCCTCCACTTGTCCACTCGGGGGGGTGGCCGCGTCCGTACACACTCTACACGAGAGTGCCGAATACTTCTTGCTGACTGACTAATCAACATCTAACCAGCTCCTGAGCCGTTACTATGGAAACGGTAACGTATCGGAACACAGGCCGTTACCGTCGGAGAACGGAACCGACGATGAACTGCACGCCACATGTACAGCGTTCTGCTTTGAACCCCCGTGTGCAGTGCGTTCCTGTTCCAGCTCGGGTCTCTGCTGTACTGATGGTGTCAGTAGGTCCGAGCGGGACGTTAATAGAAATAAGCTCGTTATGAATGAGTACTGAGTTCTGAATCTAGGCTGAAGTTCGTGAAGGACTGGGATTGTGGGAGGTGTGTGTGTGTGTGTGTGTGTGTGTGTGTGTGAGGTTTGAGGAGAAGGTTACGCTCTCACTCCTGTCCTAGTGATGGAGGTTGCTCAACGATTTTAATGTCCCCGGAGGACCATTTCAGATCGTCTGCCTCTTGTCCTCCATTCCAAGAGTTTCCCAATCTCAACTTTAAAGGATGTAGTCCTATGGAGTTCGACAAGAGAGGTGACGGGGTGACGGGGGGGGGGGTGGGGGGTGGGGGACGGTTGGGGTTGGCGCAGGGGCCGATTTCGGGGGCTTTAAATGATTCTACTGGGGTTTTCTTGGCCTCTTGATCTCAGCAGCAGCTGAAGCCCTGCAGTTTCTCTATAAATAGATCTGCATTAGGCTTAGCTGGACAAGAATCAGATCTCAGTGCCGTTTATTCTGATCCGGAAACCCGGTGTGTGTGTGTGTGTGTGTGTGTGTGTGTGTGTGTGTGTGAGAGCGAGAGAGAGAGAGAGAGAGAGACAGATTTAATTAGTTTATTGGAAGGATGTGTGTGTGTGATCTTGGTACTGATTCTCCTCTGTGTGTCTGAGATAAGTGGGCTTGTTTGAGATATGGTGTGTGTGTGTGTGTGTGTGTGTGTGTGTGTGTGTGTGTGTGTGTGTGTCGCTGTCTGTCTGTAACCGGAGCTTTGATTAGCGAGAGCTCTGCGTCTCTGCTCGTTAGCGCACACTGCAGGTCAAGAGGTCACTGAGAGCACGGAGATGGAGAGAGAAACCATCAGACTTTCACACTTTATTTTTTTAATAAACACATTTCTGGGTGTATCATTCCAAAAATGTGTGTGTGTGTGTGTGTGTGTGTGTAATAGCTTGTTTAATAAAAGGCAACTTCAAGAAAAAAGGAATAGTTTTTGTTCTTCTGCTCCTGAATGCAGCACACAGACATGGCGGAGAACACATGAGTTCTAGCTGATGAAGATTTAATGTTCTGTGGAGGTTGTGGACCTGTAGACCATACTGGTGCTCCAGTTGAATGGTTTTGGATTTGATCAGACTGGTTCTAGCTAGTCTGGGCCATCATGCTAATTAGTCAGGATGGAAAAACTTAATAATCCAAATAAATATTTCATAAATAATGAAAAATAAAGTCTGAGAAATCCCCAGGAGTCAGGGTGCAGCGGTTTAGTGTAACGTCGACGCCACGCCCCTGATCCACACACGTAATGATCTGTGTGTGTGTGTGTGTGTGTGTGTGTGTGTTCTGCAGATGACTCTGGGGAAGAGGAACCCACGTCGCGCTCGGACCGCAGCGAACTGCAGGGGGCGCTGAAGACTTTGGCGAGTAAGCTGGACGATCTGTGTACGTGTAACGATCTGATCGCGAAGCACGGTGCGGCGCTGCAGCGTTCTCTCAGCGAGCTCGAGGCTCTGCGTGTCCCCGTCGAGGGCAACGAGAAGATCAAGGCTGTGAACGAGAGAGCCACCCTGTTCCGCATCACCTCCAATGCTATGATCAACGTGAGTGCACTGCGCCGGGTTCTGGAACCACAGTAGGGTTCTCTCTACGCGTTCTCACCGATCCCGTATTTACACGTCCGAATGCGTTCCCGTCCGTAAAGGAACCGCTTAAACATCATGAAATAAGGGAGTGCTGTAGATGTTATAGACCTGAACTGTGTGTGTGTGTGTGTGTGTGTGTGTGTGTGTGTTCAGTAGTTTATTGCTCATTGTGGTGTTTCAGCGTGATCAGTCAGCGTAGTGATGAATGCACCGAGAGATTTTAGTGGACGTGGCGTTTATCTTCCTCTCGGCTGATCGATGCGGCCGAGGTTCTGTTTAACGGTTCCTAATCAGAACTCTCCTACACGCACCGCTGGAACTTTATTTTTAAATTCTCCCCGTCTTTCCCTTTTTCTTTTTTCTTTTGTGGTGTCTTTTATTTCTCTCGTTGTTTCTCTAGTATAACGCGTCGACTGCGACTCGTCGGATTCCCTCGGGTGATTTAGAACTTGAAATAAATATGTAACCCTTTAATGCAGGACGTCGCCATGTGGCCACACGTCATTTATCTCCAGGACGTCGATCGGTGAGAACACAAACCTACTATTCGCCTATGTAACTGGAAAAAGGGGGCGTTAACTTCAACCGAACGAAGTAAACATGCCACTTGACCAGGAACGTGGAATGTGCCGGTCGCACTTCCTGTTCCGCAGTCCCACGGCATGGTGAAGGTCATCGGAGATCTCCAAATGTCATTAATGTTTCAATATTTAGGCAAAAATAAAAAGGGGGCGGGGACTAAAAATGAAAAACACAACCCCGCTATCTGAGAGACATTTATATATATTTTTTTGTTTGTATATTTTGAGCGTTTTAAATGGTAAAATGTCATCGTCGCCGTACAGCAATAGCATGTGATAGCAGTTTTTTTTTTACTCTGAATGTAAAGAAAAGTCGCTCATGTCAGACATCGTGCACCGTACTGTTAAAACGTTCTGTTCCAAGAGAAAGAATCACGAATTGGAAAGAGAGACTTTAAAAGGACACTTTACTCCGAAACTTGTCTGGATCTCGTGTGTGTGTGTGGGTTTCGACGGAGTAAATCCATACACTTTTTTTTTTACAGATTTACTGTGACTTTATTTCTAGAAGGTTTAACTTCAGAAAAACTCTGCAGCTCTATAGTCTGGAAAAACGCAGTCATTGGAATAGTGATCATACATTTTGTGTTATTTTTGGCTTTATGATATTCTCCATTGCGCATTGTTCTACTGCAACAACATTGTTCTACTGTTCTACGGGGGGGGGTGAAGTAATGACGAGATTTTGGTCGGCTGGAAACGTTTCTCGATGTAGTGCAGAAGTCAGCAGGTCCGGTTCTGTCACAGGTCCAGTTCTGCCCCCCAACCGTGTGACATCACGAACAAAATGGCTGCCGCAAACGTCCGATTTTTAACTCGTATCGGACATGTAGTGACTGGAGTAAGTGTTCTGATTAACACGTAATGAGATGGACAGTGTTAACACTCACACACACACAGACAGACAGACAGACACACAGACACACACACACACACACACACAACACACAACAACACACAGACACACACAGACACACACACAGCACACACACAACAACACACACAGACACACACACACAGACACACACAGACACACACACAGACACAGACAGACACACAGACACACACACAGACACACACACAGACACACACACAGACACACACACACACACACACACACAGACACACACACACACAGACACACACACACACACACACACAGACACACACACAGACAGACACACACACAGACAGACACACAGACACACACACAGACAGACACACAAGACACACAGACACACACACAGACAGACACACAGACACACACACACAACAGACAGAAAACACAACACACACACAGAACACACACAGACAACACAACACACACACAGACACACACACAGACACACACACACACAGACAGACACACACAGACACACACACACACACACACACGACACACACACAGACACACACACACAACACACACACACACACACACACACAGACACACACACACACACAGACACACACAGACACACAGAGACAGACAGACACACACAGACACACACACACACACACACACACACACACACACACACAGAGACACACAGACACACACACAGACACACACACAGAACACACACACAGACACACACACACACACACAGACACACACACAGACACACACACACACACACACACAGACACACACACACACACACACACAGACACACACACACACAGACAGACAGACAGACAGACGTTCAGTAATTTCCCGTGTGTTGTGAAGTCACGAGCAGTGTGTGTGTGTGTGTGTGTGTGTGTGTGTGTGTGTGTGTGTGTGAAGCCCATTTCAGATTCTCAGCAGTAAAATGTGGAAGCGGCTCCTGAGTTGGATTTTTGTCTTCACAGCAGCTTTCTCACACATAGAGACACACACACACACACACACCTTATATATGCCACTTTACATCAGCTCAGGTCATACACAGAGGTCCGGGTGAGTGTGAGTGTGTGTGTGTGTGTGTGTGTGTGTGTGTGTGTGTTTGTGTGTGTGTGTGTGTTTCTGTCTCAATATTTGCTTCCTTATTATTTAAATATTTTGCATGTATTAATGTGTCTAACTGAAATAGTGATGGATATAAAATACTGAGCCAATGTCTGCTGTACACTGTGTATATTAGTGTGTGTGTGTGTGTGTGTGTGTGTGTGTGAAGTCTGTATACATGTTAGATGTGTAGATTTGTGTTATTGTATGATTTTGTCTAGTGAAGAAGTTGACACACGCTGCAGGATTAACGGTCAGAGCATCAGAACATCAGTCATCATGTGAACAGGAAGTAGAGACTCCGACAGGAAGTGGCAGACTCAAAGCTGATTTACTCAGGAGTCATCAAGTTATATAGCACCGATTCATAAATAGACCTGATTCAGTTACAGGAGAAAGAAAGAAGACTAGAAAGAGCGAAAGATTATATGAGGACGGAAAACCCAGAGATGGTTTATAGAAAGAAGAAAGAAAAAAAGTGAAGAAGGATGTCGAGTGAAATGTAGAGAAGAGAAAGTAGTACGGAAATTAAAAAGAAAAGAAAAACGAAAGAACGAGTCGGTGAGAAATAGAAAGGAAAGCGTGAAAGAGAATGAGGTGAGGGGGCAAAGAGAGAAAGCCGAAAAGAAAGAGAGAGAAAAACAAATGAACGTTAAGAAGAACGGAAAGTGGCCGCGTAAGAGAGAGAATGTGTGAGGCAGAGAAAAGAATGTCAATTCAATGTCAAAGAGAAAAAGAGAAAATGATGAAAGGAAAGGCATGTATTTCTCTGTAATCTATAGTAACCTCCGAGTGTGTGTTTCACTTCTGTTTTGGTGTGACTCACTGCAGTGTTTTAGTCAGATCTGAATCATCAACAAGTAAAAACACAGTGTGGACATCAGAGAAACCCGGAAATAGAAACAGCTTCACTCTCTGGACCTTCATCAGGGCTGTAAAGTATCTCCGTGTCATAGTCTCACGAAGCGTCGTCGAGTGTCCGCGCTGTAAAGTATTGTAAAGTGTCCGAGTTTCCGTGTAGTAAAGCTTTTCTAAAATGTGTTGGATAAAGGAAGTGCTGTTGCTAATGCTCAGGTCGTGAGCGTTTGCAAGGTGTGTGACCTGCAGAAGATTACATGCAGAGTAACACGATTAGGTCCGGATTTTTCCAAGGTTGGCTGTTATTACCAAAGGGGCGTGGCTTATGTGTTTGTATTTGCCGATTATCCAACGCCACATGAGACACAGGACCCAACTGGGCAGTTAAGGGTTTTGCTGGGACTTTTCGATCTCACTAGCTCAGAGCGCTCATGTGCGTGTGTGTGTATATTCCGTATGTGTAGAACAACAGTAGCTTTGGCGCCTCATAGAAAAAACAAAAAAACCCCACCTCCTCGTCTCTGACGCGAGTTTGTGCCTTCCGCGTTGCAGGCATGCCGTGATTTCCTGGAGCTGGCCGAGAGCCACAGCCGCAGATGGCAGCGAGTCCTGCAGCATGAGCGAGAGCAGCGTACTCACCTGGAAGAGACGATAGAACAACTGGCCAAGCAGCACAACAGCCTGGAGAGAGCGTGGAGGGAGGCACCGACACACGCCTCGAACACACCTGACACCACCTCCACACACACCGGTCAGCCTTCGACCATCCGTCTTTCTGTCCAGGTCTCAGTCTGACATGCGGAAGTATTCACCCCCACTTGAACTTTTCCGTGTTGTTTAGCGAAGCATGGTGGTGTTAGCATCGTGTTCAGTCTAACTCCTCAAAATCTGGGTTCTTCTTGCGACGAGTGTATTTATATTTTGAGGTTGCATGGTTACAACCCCCCCCCCCACCCACCACACACACACACACACACACACACACTTCAGAATTATGGGATATTAAGTGTAGATTCATGACTTAAAATCCCAATTAAGATGTGACAGTACAGAATGAGGAAAAAAAACTTCAAAGGGGGGGGTGAATACTTATACAATGCAATGTAGTTATTTTACATTGAAAGTTTTAGGAACTACAGTAGGAACTAAAGCTACCGCATGGTGATGTGTGTGTGTGTGTGTGTGTGTGTGTGTCCTGTAGGAGTGAGTGAGAGGTCCCGGAAAGAGGAAGCGAGTGATGAAGATGAGGATACAGAATATTTTGACGCCATGGAGGATTCGCCCGCTTTCATCACAGTGACGGCTACAGACGTCTCTCAGCACAGGTCGGAGTCTCTACGATTCTGAACTGTTGCTCTGCACAATGTATCGGCCCCCTCTCTACCCCATCGGGTTGTACGAGTCATTCCTTTATGCGTGATTAAAATCCAGTCATGAACCGGTTTAATGTAATTCGGGGAAATACAAGGTGAGGACAGATCATCAGCGTGAGTGCCAAGACAGAAGTAATAAACAAATAATTCGGAGAAATTCATTCTATAAATAAATTATATATTAAATAAGTCATATTTATAGATTATTATAGTAGATTATTAAATTAATGATCAATTCTTACGTTACTACTATACACTACTATGTACTTGTATAATAAGTGTGTGTGTGTGTGTGTGTGTGTGTGTGTGTGTGTGTGTGTGTGTGGAAACAGACGTTCTCAGAGTAATCTAAGTGGTGCCAGCGGTGGGCAGCCCAGTGACTGGAGCCTGGAGCAACATGTGAGTGTTTATGAGAAATAAAGGCCGGTGTTTAAGAGAAGGTTTACGACAGATACGGTCTTATTGTCATTTGAAACAGCAGTAACTCTTACTGAATCTACAGTCTCTCTCTCTCTCTCTCTCTCTCTGTTGTTCTGTCTCCCTGTGTCTGTGTCTCAGTCGTCTCCGAGCTATAATGATTTATCAGGGAGGGAGGTGCAGACACGCAGGAGGAGGCGGAGCCGAATCCCAGACAAGCCCAACTATTCGCTTAACCTGTGGAGCATCATGAAGAACTGCATTGGCAAAGAGCTCTCCAAGATCCCCATGCCTGTGAGCCTCAATGCTGCCTCCACACATGCCTCTGTACTGCCTCTACTCTGCCTCCACACTGCCTCCGTACCAGCCCCACCCTGCTGTGAAACTCCCTCCATACTGCCACGTTACTACTTCCATACTAACAGATCTTATCCTTTCTCCGCCCCTTTTCCGCACCTTCTTCCCTTCTCCAGGTGAACTTCAACGAGCCTCTCTCCATGCTGCAGCGGCTGACGGAGGACCTGGAGTACAGCGAGCTGTTGGATAAAGCGGCTCGCTGCGAGAATTCTCTCGAGCAGATGTGTTTGGTGGCCGCCTTCTCCGTCTCCTCCTATTCCACCACCGTCCACCGCACGGCTAAACCCTTCAACCCCCTGCTGGGTGAAACGTACGAGCTCGACCGGCTCGAGGACTACGGCTATCGTTCCCTCTGCGAGCAGGTTACACTCCTCCCTCCCTCTCTCTCTCTCCCTCCCTCTCTCTCTCTCTCTCACACACACGGACTGGAGACTGACAAACACCACCCTCTAGTGGTGGCACTATGGACCATCTTATAATCCCCTGTCCGTTTCTCTCAGGTTAGTCATCATCCTCCGGCTGCGGCGCATCACGTCATCTCACAGCGAGGCTGGACTCTGTGGCAGGAAATCACCATTGCTAGCAAGTTCCGTGGAAAATACCTGTCCATCATGCCCCTGGGTGAGAGACTCCGCCCACTTTAACAAACACACCTTGTGTGGTACTTAACTCTCGTCAGGTTTCATACGTGTTATATAAATGGAAAAAAGGATATCACCATGCATAAAAAAAAAAACCCCATGGCTTCATCACATTATTCCTCAGTGTATAGTGTGACTCAACACCAGCATCAGAATCAGGTAGGGGGCGTGGCCTGAAATCGGAAAATTGAAATTGTGCGTTTTGATGAAAGTGCTTATTAAGTTTCTTGTATTTTTGTCGTCGCTGTTGTGAAAATCTAAAGAAGCGAACGATGGGTTCCTAAACACCCTCTCGGTTCTTTAGGTGCCATCCACCTGCAGTTCCATGCGAGCGGGAACCACTACGTGTGGCGTAAGGTGACCTCCACCGTGCACAACATTATCGTGGGCAAACTGTGGATCGATCAGGTCTGCGCTCTCACTGCTCCACCCGATCCAAAAACCACGCCTCATCGTGTTTACTGTCGTTATGGAAGATCTCCTACACCGACGTCTTTTTTAACATTTGCCCTTTCACCTCCATCTCGTTCTCAGTCGGGGGACATCGACATTGTGAACCACAGAACCAAAGAGACGTGCCAGCTTAAGTTCTCTCCATACAGCTACTTTTCAAGAGAAGTTCCACGTAAGGTTAGTTTCCAGGCAGGTTTTTACTCGTTTTCCTGTTGAACATCTCCAGTAAACTCCAACGACAGCTTTCTCCAACAATTCTCAGTGTTCTCCATTTAACATCAGGGTTCTCCATTAAACACCACAAGTGTTCACAATATTCTACAACCAACACCAGCTTCTTCACCAAAGACCAACCCCCCCCCCCACACACACACACACATTTTTCAGTAAACACCAACGTTCTCCAACAACCAACGAACGTTCTCCATCAAACACCAGCACATTCTCCATCATTCTCACACACACATCCACATCTCGTCATAAACACCAAATGACCCCACATTAATGTCTGAGACCATCAAGGTATGCGGTACCGAATGTGTTTTTGTGGTTTGGTTTTTTTTTTTTTTTTTTTTTTTTGGTTTGTTTGTGGGGTGTTGTGGTGGTGTGAGAGGGTAGCGTGTGGGTCTTGGTATGACCTGAGGGACGCCTAACATGATGTACACTGCCTTGTACCGCCCCCCCCCCCAACCAAAAAAACACACAAAAAAAAAAACACAAACCCCCCCCCCCCAGACACCCACCCCCCCCCCCACCCACAAACACACACACACCCACACACACAAAAAAACACCACACACACACACACACACAAAAACACATACAAATATACATCTTTTTTTTTTCTTTTTTTTCTTTTGTTTTTGTTTTTTGTTCGTTCTTCTTGCCCCACGCGGGCTTTTCTTTTCTTCTCCCCCCCCCCCCGCTCCCCCCCCAACCCCCCCCCCCCCCCCCCCCCCCCCTCTGCCCGCCGCCGCCGCCCGCGGACAAGCGAGAAAAAAAAAAAAAAAAAACAGAGACTGGAGGAGAAACAGAGAGCTGTGAGGAGGAGGAGAGAGGCCGAGGCGTCCGACGCCATGGACCAAGGTGAGAACCGGAACAGAGAACCAATCTGACACACACACGCGCACTAAAACACACACAAGGCGTTGTCCGGCGTGTCTCGTGTTCTGTTGTGGATCAGGAATAAAGTGCAGTTGCAGAACAAAAATTGCAGTGAAGGTTCTTGAGGTCCTGCGTTTGAGACCAGTCGATGGTTCCTCACGTGGTTCTCTTGGCTGAGTAAGTTGTGTGTAAGCTGCTGGTCATGGCAAGAACCTCGCAAAACACTCCGCAAATCCGACACGCGCTTCTGTAACTCGGTTTATTTATCTAGAACCCAACACACATCAGCAACACACTTCTAACTTCTAGAACCTAACACACACAACACACACACACACAGCAACAGATAATCCAGAAGGTGGACCCGAAACACACATCTAGAACACGATGTGCATATATCAGCAACACAAAACATGTCTAGAATCTAAAATGCATCCTTCACAGAACAATGCACACGTTAGAACCCGAAAAACATCATACATCTCCCACATTTAGAACCAAACTCGAATCACAAGCATGAAGCAAACATCTGGAACCTAGAATCCAGAACAACACATTTATCCAGAGCACCGTACACAAGATTGCTGCAGGTTCTTCTCAACACGATCTAGAGAGGAAGTCTAGAACATTGCCCTTGAATCAGTTTGGACACCGTTCTTACTTCGAGGTTCTAGAGTAGCCCCACTGACAGAACGTGTAATACTGTGTGTGTTGTAGTGATGTTATGTATGATTATGTGTCTCTCTTTTCTCCTCCCGGTTCTCAGAGTGTGAGCTTGACTCTGGTGAGTTCTAGTACCTGGATTCGTCCATGTACGGCTACTTCACACCAATGTGTGTGTGTGTGTGTGTGTGTGTGTGTGTGTGTGAGAGCATGCGAGTGTGACATGTCCACGGTTACTTGCAGATCCCGCAGTGATCTGTAATGAAGATCTCACCATGTGCTCGCAGTCCACTACTTACGGTTCTCCCAGTGTCTGTGTGTGTGTGTGTGTGTGTGTGTGTGTGGGCACTATTGGTTCTAATCATGGCCCAGGAAGTTCTAACACCAAAACTGACTAATCACAACAAGGAAGAACCGAACGCACAAACAACTACAATTCGACATGGTCATATAGAACCCGGCACAGAACAGTCACACACAAGGGTCTAGAACCCAACCAGTATCACAAATACAACACTCATCTGGAGCCTTGAATAGTTCTCTAGAACCCAACACCTGAACATCAGCAACTCCTCACATACAGTATCTAGAACCTAAAATGCCTCATGCACACAACAGTGCACATTGCTAGATCATAGACCGTTTCCCCAACACGGTGCACACATTTAGAACCCAAACCAATTATCTAGAACCAATACACTTCAGAACCCAACAATTATCAGCCCTCCCACATACCCCCCCACACACACACACACGCACACACTAGACCCTAACACAACACGCATCTAGAACCTAAAAGACATCATTCACAGCACATCTAGAACTCACACACGTCAGAACCCAGCAGGGCGTGGCTTTATAATACACGGGATGAAACCAGCAACCATGTAGAAAACCAAAGATAAATAACACCACACACACACACACACACACACACACACACACACACACACACACACACACACACACTGTGCTGTTCATAATAATGCCACATGCTTTGTTAACGATTCCAGCCTCTAAAGGGGTTCTATTGGGAACCTTATTGAAAGGGAAAATCTGAGTTATAAGGTTCTACTCGGATCCTTCAGAGCCATAATTTCACTGCTGGTATTTTATTTATTTTATTATTCCACCAGATTTGAGTTAAAAAATATAAGACCCTTATAAATCTTTGGAGAACCTGAACGGCGTAGGAACCTGATGCTACACGGAACGTTCGTATTTACTCGATCGCACCAGAACAGCCGAAGTATACAAAACGTGAGATTTAAAGACACTTAAAAGAAGCAGTGTAAAAGAAGCTCGAAAGAACCGAAGAACCCTTTCGGGTGCTGGAGAGAACCTTTTAGCTCTGTCTGGATTTGCGATTCGTAAATGGATAAGAATAAAGGAGTAGTCTGACGTTCCTGTGTACACTGAGCGTGTGTGTGTGTGTGTGTGTTTCTTGCAGGTCAGGAGTACGAGGGCTACAAGCCTCTCTGGTTCCATCAGAGGACGGACCCTGTGACCGGGGAGACTAACTTCGTGTATAAAGGGGGTTACTGGGAGACCAAAGACCGACAGGACTGGAGCATGTGTCCGGATATTTTCTGATCGGAGACGGGAGCGAGGACAGGACGTGCTCTAAAAGACTCGCGGAGGAGCCGGGACGCAGATCCCTGCCTCACCGAGAGAACCGAGACGATCACATGGGCGAGAGATTTAAAGGGAGAGAGAGAGAGAGAGATGTCTGATCTCTGTCCAGTATTCACCTGAAAGCTGTGTGTGTGTGTGTGTGTGTGTGTGTGTGTGTGTAAGAGAAGGAGGGGATATGGACTTTGAACTTTGACCCCTTACTTCTTCCAAAACCAAATCAGGTGCTCTTTCCTCAGACTAAAAACAACACCGACGCCCTTCCGAGTGCGCTCCCTTCGCTCCCTTCGCTCCCTACGCTCGTCACGCCTCTCCGTCCCGGACGACGAAGAAAGACATTGACTGACTGTTATTCAGTCTCGTATCGGCGTTACGATATTCACACTCGTTAATATTCACATATCATTATAATCCTAATTCGCATATCCCGAAGGACAGCGGGCGGATATTTACCCGTCACGGCCTCCATCTACTCTTAATTCAGATTAAAGCAGGGATATGCGTTTTCCTTAATCCTCAACAACGACGAATATCTTAAACATTGAAAAAAAAAAAAGAATAATGAAAAGAAAAAAAAAAAGCTTCCTGAAGTGTCGAGAGCCGCCGTCTGTGTCTGGGAGACGCGCTCGGTGACGCGCTCGGTGACGCGCTCGGTGACGCGCTCGGTGACGCGCTCCAGGGTGAAGATCGGATTCGTGTTTTAAAGCACGAGCTGCTAAACGGTTAAAGGAAATCGTTTGGGGATGATTTGTAATCCAGATTAGTCTGTAGGTCTAAATGCGACGCTAGCAGTTAGTTAGCGGATAAAAAAATCTAAAATCTTAATGGATCCATGTCTGATTAAACAGAATCTTAACGGAATAAAAACTAAAAGAAATGGGTTTCTACAGTAGTTTATAGTCTATATAGTTTGAACAGAATGCTGCAGGATGGACTTCGCTCTGTATTATTATTATTATTATTATTATTATTAATATTATTAATATATTCGCTTATGCGTCGCTCATTAAATATAAAAAACAAACTTCAGGATGTTTTGACCGATCGATTAGGGGGAAAAAAACACTGCGTGGACTAATGTTCTTTCTCCAGACTTCTCCTTTAAACAGGCAGATGATCAGCAAGAACTTCTTCTTATCTTTATTTTTTAAAATAAATAATAGTCTCAAGGGAAATCTTTAGCTTTAGTGATTGTTAATAACACATAGCCATATCTCGTTCTTTGCTGAGATTTCTAATATAATGTGCTTTCGGTGATTTCAGATAAATAAATCAATCAATCAATCAATCAATCAATAAATCAATAAATCAATCAGCACACGTTAATTAGCAGAACTCCCGTTTCCTCCTGAAGACCTGCAGAAATCCTCAAAGGCCTCACGAAGAATCAGGAAGGAGCAGCAGTATTTTTGTAGACGATATATATAGATATATAGATATATATATATATATAATCTCGACGTCCTCACCTCCTCTGTGTCGTCAGACTTGAACGTCTGTTGTCTTAAATCTCGAAGTCTCCGAATAAATAAATAAAAGAAGGAAATAGAGATCCGATCCGAGACTTGGTCCTGTGGCTCCTCTGAAGTTTTCTTCACGCTGTTTGAGAGTTGTAGAATTTAGCGCGCAGGTGTACGGTGTTTCCTGTCCCGACGCTGCGCTGTTTTATTTTTTACGATGACGGAAGAGCAGGAATTCTAATCGGGAGAATCCTCAGTGTTCATGTGATTAGAGCGAGTAACGAAGCGACTGTATGGGAAATACCTTACTGTACATGTGTCTTCTAAGCGGAGACGGTCTCGCTAGGCCGAAAGGTTTCATTTCTGACAAGCTTCCGTGGTTTGATTTGAAATTTGAATATTTTTTGTATTAAAAGAGATTTGCTCAGCCGGGTCCGTGCTGTTTGGTGTGACTTTTGTGACTCTGAGCTGGATTTTCACCGAGTTTCCCGCGTGCTGTTCACGCCGCTGCAGTTTTTCCCCTCCATCACTAGAACGTTCGTTTAATACATTTTTATTTCGTTTAAATGCATGGCACGACAGCGGGTACTTTTTAATTCGCTACTTTCCTAATAGCCGTCTACGTGGCTTAAAGGCGTTGGTTTAGTCTGGTGCCAGCTGCACCGAGTCCCGACATGTTCACACGCTGCCGACGCTCTGAATCGTTATTTCAGGATCAGTAACGGGTCGATCGTCGATGTTTCTTCAATTAACGTTCACGTGTTCGATCTCCGTCGATCCCGAGCGATCTGAACATGCTCTCCGTCTGCGCCGACGTTTTCAGACGCTTTCCACAAATTGCTCGTCCGCACCTGAAAACGCTCACGCGCCCGTACCGCGCACGCGTAGAGGCGTAAGAAGCTTCGGGCCTGCGCCGTGTCCGTCGGGCGTTTATTTGAAAACACGAGCTGAAGGTTGTGCGAAGTGACGTTAATCTTTAACGACGTGATCATACAGCGTCGCAGGCACGACGACTGGAGTACAGCGCCGTCCGCCGTCTTGTGCGTGTCGAGTTGAATGGGTCACATGACTAAAAAAAAATACATCCGTTTTTGAATGTCTCCATTTTTTTAACCGACGGACCGACGTTCATCCACGTGCGAGAGCGTTTTCGAAAAAAGCTACGTTTTCGCCGGACAAACGCCAAAACGTAGAGAAAAAGATGCGTTCTCGAATGTATCCAGATGAACGTGGACGTAGCCGCCGCTGGTCGTTACACTGGGAACTCATTTCGTTTTTACGAAGCACACGCCTCTCTTCACGCCAGTCAGATTCCGAAGTCCTTCGCCTTTCTTTTCCTTTTGTAAATGTTTAATACGACTAATAACGACATCATCGTGACTTTGTCTGAAGTACGGAAAACAGACACTGAATTTTGTGAGACTTTTTTGTACTCTGTAATGCCGAAACGTTTCGGTCGGTTCCTTTCGACCAATGAAGAATTCACTTGTGTGACGCACGCGATTTCTTTTCTCTTCTCCTGGTTCCAGCAGCGAAGAACCGTGCGTTTTGGATGAATAGCTCGTCATCATGAAAGAATAGCTGTAAATGAAGGACCTGCTCTCGTAGAAGAAGACGTTTAGCCGTGCGTTCTCTCAGTGCAAGCTCTCGCACCGCAAAGCTGAGCTGATTACAGAGCTCCAGTTCCGTGAAAGTCTGGTTTTTAGTATATATCAATATCCGTAATAGCCTTTTTCTCTGCGTCACGAAAGTAGACACGGCGACGGACATGACGAACCGGACCGATCGCGTTACTCTGAACGCAGGTCTGAGTGCGACCCCGGAGTCGGACCACCGTTTCATTAGAGGACCCGGGATCGGTACTGTGGACCACTCACGAGCTGGAACTTTCACCGTTTTCCCACTCCACCGGTTGTAGCGAACTCTGGGTTTAAACGGCCTTGAGACAGCGGCGAGGAAAAACTCCCTGAGAGGACACGATGAAGAACTCTCCAGAAGACACCGGAGCTTAGCGAGATTAGAAATCAGTACAGAATACATGTGTAGAAGAGTAAAGACAAACAGTACTAAGTGTTGGGAAAGGATGTTTTGGGATTGTAAATCAGAGTCCTGGGATGAACACAGGGCAGTTTTTATGATTACAGCAGCAGCGCATCGACACAAATCTACAGAATCCAGGTGAGATTTGGTGTAAACTGGTTTGTGGAAGTTTACATCTGTATGGCATCCATGTGACACCCAAAAAAAAAAAAAGACATCCTAACTGATAACACTTTTTATATCATCTGTATTACCCATAATGCACTGCAAGTGTACTTTAGGTTGGCGTATCTTCTCGAGCTGATGCGATGGGATATATATATTTCTATATAGTTTATTAGTTTCTATTTCAGAGATAAAGATGGATGTGTAAATTCAGCGCTGCTGGAAGTGATGATGGAAAAACTCCCCAGACCGTTAGGCCATTGTTAGAATTTTCTTTGTTAACTCAAATCCCATTCTCTGTAATTCCTTATGTAACTATTATCATATTCCCAACAGCGTTAATACTCAGAAAACACCTTTTGCAGTGAATTCATCTAAAATTGCAGTGCAGAAAGCAGAGTGTAGGACTGGATCAGGAGGAGCAAGGACACATGGAAGATGGCTTATGTAATACTGCAGAGGGCCATCCGTCATCAGAACCGAGCCAAATGTCGCCGTCACCTATGTTAAGCCTTGCATGTTGCTCCGTCTGTAACGTCCAGTCAGGTGACCGAAGATGAATCACCTCCACCCCTTTGGGGATCCCGTTAACACCAGCCAACAGCGTTTAGGGTTACTATAATGCCAGTGTTAGGGTTGCTGTAATGCTAGTGTTAGGGTTGGGCTAGGATGTCAAGGACGTCCTCGACTCCAAGTGGTGGAGCAACTCCCTAGAGTATATACTACATGGTAAACGGGGAGGGCTATGAGCCTGAAGAATGCTCCTCTGTTCCTCCCATTAATCTCTGAGTTTCACCGAGAACACCCTGAAAGTCCAGCTCCCAGACCCAGAGGGAGAGTTCTGAGAGACCCACAGAGAGAGTTCTGCTTTTTTGTTAGCCATGATCATTTCTATCATGGACATTTCTCCACCTTGCTACCAGAGGGCGCCCTCCCCTAAGTTTCGAATCACTTCCTTAATGGTTCTGCTCATTTCCTGGTCCCACAATATATAAGCTTATGGACTCTTACAGTTTTCCTGCAATCTTGTGTGTTCTGAGCCGTGTTACTTTCCTGATAGCCTTCTCTGGTGTTTTGATCCTGCTGTGCCTGTTATTAATATTAGATTGGGATTTGGATTTGTCTGCCATGATTGTGAATACCCAGTGCAGTAACATGAATGTTCTACCTTTTCTGTTAATAAACATCCTGCGAAAAAAACCCCTCCTTTTTATTTTTTTTTTTTAATATAATGTGATTATAGCGTGTGAGATTATAATGTGTGATTATAGCGTGTGAGAATATAATGTGATTATAGCGTGTGAGTGTGATTATAGTGTGTGTGAATATGTGATTATAGCGTGAGATTGTGTGATTATAGTGTGATTATAATGTGATTATAGTGTGTGTGATTATAATGTGATTATAGCGTGTGTGAATATAATGTGATTATAATGTGAGATTATAGCGTGAATATAATGTGATTATAATGTGATTATAATGTGAGATTATAGCGTGTGTGAATATAATGTGATTATAGCGTGTGATTATAATGCGATTATAGCGTGAGATTATGTGATTATAGCGTGTGTGAATATAATGTGATTATAGTGTGATTATAATGGATTATAGCGTGTGTGAATGTGTGATTATATCGTGTGATTGTAATGTGATTATAGCGTGTGAGATTATGTATGATTTTAGCGTGTGAGATTATAATGTGATTATAGTGTGAGATTATAATGTGTGATTATAGTGTGTGTGAATATAATGTGATTATAGCGTGTGAGATTGTGTGATAGTGTGATTGTAATGTGATTATATCATGTGAGATTGTGATTATAGCGTTGAATAATAATTTTATATTTGGATAATGTGTGATTATGAGCGTTATTTGTATTATATTATAGTATGTGAGATTGTGATTATAGGTGAGAGATAGTGTGATTATAGCATGTGATTATAGCATGTGTGATTGTAATGTGAATATCGTGTGAGATTATGTGATTACAGCGTGTGAATATAATGTGATTGTAGCTGCGTGAGATTATAAATGTGATTATAGTGTGTGTGATTATAATGTGATTATAGCGTGTGAGATTTTAATGTGATTATAGTGTGTGAATATAGTGATTATAGCGTGTGATTATGTGTGATTATAGCGTGTGTGAATATAATGTGATTATAGCGTGTGAGATTGTGTGATTATAGTGTGATTATAATGTGATTATAGTGTGTGTGAATATAATGTGATTATAGCGTGTGAGATTGTGTGATAGTGTGATTGTAATGTGATTATATCTTGTGAGATTATGTGATTATAGCGTGTGAATATAATGTGATTATAGCGTGTGAGATTATAATGTGTGATTATAGTGTATGTGAATATAATGTGATTATAGCGTGTGATTGTAATGTGATTATAGCGTGTGATTGTAATGTGATTATAGCGTGTGAGATTATGTGATTATAGCGTGTGAGATTATGATTATAGTGTGAGATTATAATGTGTAGTGTGTGATTATAATGTGATTATAGGGTGTGAGATTGTGATTATAGCGTGTGTGATTGATTATAGCGTGAGTGAATATAATGTGATTATAGCGTGAGATTATAATGTGTGATTATAGCGTGTGATTGTAATGAGGTTATAGCATGTGAGATTGTGATTATAGCGTGTGAGATAATGTGATTATAGCATGTGATTATAGCATGTGTGATTGTAATGTGATTATATCCTGTGAGATTATGTGATTACAGCGTGTGAATATAATGTGATTGTAGCGTGTGAGATTATAATGTGTGATTATAGTGTGTGTGAATATAATGTGATTATAGCGTGTGAGATTATGTGATTATAGCGTGTGAGATTGTGATTATAGTGTGAGATTATAATGTGTAGTGTGTGATTATAATGTGATTATAGCGTGTGAGATTTTAATGTGATTATAGCGTGTGAATATAGTGATTATAGCGTGTGATTGTAATGTGATTATAGCGTGTGATTATGTGTGATTATAGCGTGTGAGATTATTGTGATTATAGCGTGAGATTGTGTGATTATAGCGTGTGTGATTATAATGTGATTATAGCGTGAGATTATTGTGATTATAGCGTGTGAGATTATAATGTGTAATTATAGTGTGAGATTGTGATTATAGCGCGAGATTATAATGTGTGATTATAACGTGATTATAGCGTGAGATTATAGTGTGATTATAGCGTGTGATTGTAATGTGATTATAGCGTGTGATTGTAATGTGATTATAGCGTGAGATTGTGTGATTATAGCGTGTGAGATTATGATGTGTAATTATAGCGTGAGATTATGTGATTATAGCGTGAGATTATAATGTGTGATTCATAGCGTGTGAGATTGTGATTATAGCGTGTGTGATTGATTATAGCGTGAGTGAATATAATGTGATTATAGCGTGAGATTATACTGTGTGATTATAGCGTGTGATTGTAATGAGATTATAGCATGTGAGATTGTGATTATAGCGTGTGAGATAATGTGATTATAGCATGTGATTATAGCATGTGTGATTGTAATGTGATTATATCGTGTGAGATTATGTGATTACAGCGTGTGAATATAATGTGATTATAGCGTGTGAGATTATAATGTGTGATTATAGTGTGTGTGAATATAATGTGATTATAGCGTGTGAGATTATGTGATTATAGCGTGTGAGATTATGATTATAGTGTGAGATTATAATGTGTAGTGTGTGATTATAATGTGATTATAGCGTGTGAGATTTTAATGTGATTATAGCGTGTGAATATAGTGATTATAGCGTGTGATTGTAATGTGATTATAGCGTGTGATTATGTGTGATTATAGCGTGTGTGAATATAATGTGATTATAGCGTGTGAGATTATTGTGATTATAGCGTGAGATTGTGTGATTATAGCGTGTGTGATTATAATGTGATTATAGCGTGAGATTATTGTGATTATAGCGCGAGATTATAATGTGTGATTATAACGTGATTATAGCGTGAGATTATAGTGTGATTATAGCGTGTGTGAATATAATGTGATTATAGCGTGTGAGATTATAGTGTGATTATAGCGTGTGATTGTAATGTGATTATAGCGTGAGATTGTGTGATTATAGCGTGTGAGATTATGATGTGTAATTATAGCGTGAGATTATGTGATTATAGCGTGAGATTATAATGTTGATTTGGTGTGTGATTGTGATTATAAGGTGAGATAAATGTGATTATAGCGGTGAGATTGTGATTATAGCTGGATTGATTGATAGCGTGAGTGAATATAATGTGATTATAGCGTGAGATTATACTGTGTGATTATAGCGTGTGATTGTAATGAGATTATAGCATGTGAGATTGTGATTATAGCGTGTGAGATAATGTGATTATAGCATGTGATTATAGCATGTGTGATTGTGTGATTATAGCGTGAGATTATAGTGTGATTATAGCATGTGAGATTATAATGTGTGATCATAGCGTGTGAGATTGTGATTATAGCGTGTGTGATTGATTATAACGTGTGTGAATATAATGTGATTATAGCGTGTGAGATTATTGTGATTATAGCGTGAGATTGTGTGATTATAGCGTGTGTGATTATAATGTGATTATAGTGTGAGATTTATTGTGATTATAGCTGTGAGATTATAATGTGATTTTAATGTGATTATAGCGTGAGATTATAGTGTGATTATAGCGTGTGTGAATATAATGTGATTATAGCGTGTGAGATTATAGTGTGATTATAGCGTGAGATTGTGTGATTATAGCATGAGATTATGATGTGTAATTATAGCGTGAGATTATGTGATTATAGCGTGAGATTATAATGTGTAATTATAGTGTGAGATTGTGATTATAGCGCGAGATTATAATGTGTGATTATAACGTGATTATAGCGTGAGATTATAGTGTGATTATAGCGTGTGTGAATATAATGTGATTATAGCGTGTGAGATTATAGTGTGATTATAGCGTGTGATTGTAATGTGATTATAGCGTGTGATTGTAATGTGATTATAGCGTGAGATTGTGTGATTATAGCGTGTGAGATTATGATGTGTAATTATAGCGTGAGATTATGTGATTATAGCGTGAGATTATAATGTGTGATTATAGTGTGTGAGATTGTGATTATAGCGTGAGATTATAATGTGATCATAGCGTGTGAGATTGTGATTATAGCGTGTGTGATTGATTATAGCGTGAGTGAATATAATGTGATTATAGCGTGAGATTATACTGTGTGATTATAGCGTGTGATTGTAATGAGATTATAGCATGTGAGATTGTGATTATAGCGTGTGAGATAATGTGATTATAGCATGTGATTATAGCATGTGTGATTGTGTGATTATAGCGTGAGATTATAGTGTGATTATAGCATGTGAGATTATAATGTGTGATCATAGCGTGTGAGATTGTGATTATAGCGTGTGTGATTGATTATAGCGTGTGTGAATATAATGTGATTATAGCGTGTGAGATTATTGTGATTATAGCGTGAGATTGTGTGATTATAGCGTGTGTGAATATAATGTGATTATAGCGTGAGATTATTGTGATTATAGCGTGTGAGATTATAATGTGTGATTTTAACGTGATTATAGCGTGAGATTATAGTGTGATTATAGCGTGTGAGATTATAATTATAGTGTGAGATTATAATGTGTAGTGTGTGATTATAATGTGATTATAGCGTGAGATTTTAATGTGATTATAGTGTGTGAATATAGTGATTATAGCGTGTGATTGTAATGTGATTATAGCGTGTGATTATGTGTGATTATAGCGTGTGTGAATATAATGTGATTATAGCGTGTGAGATTATTGTGATTATAGCGTGAGATTGTGTGATTATAGCGTGTGTGAATATAATGTGATTATAGCGTGAGATTATTGTGATTATAGCGTGTGAGATTATAATGTGTAATTATAGCGTGTGAGATTATAGTGTGATTATAGCGTGAGATTATAATGTGATTATAACGTGATTATAGCGTGAGATTATAGTGTGATTATAGCGTTGGAATATAATGTGATTATAGCGTGTGAGATTATAGTGTGATTATAGCGTGTGATTGTAATGTGATTATAGCGTGAGATTGTGTGATTATAGCGTGTGAGATTATGATGTGTAATTATAGCGTGAAATGTGATTATAGCGTGAGATTATAATGTGTGATTATAGCGTGTGTGATTGTGATTATAGCGTGTGAGATTGTGATTATAGCGTGAGATTATAATGTGATCATAGCGTGTGAGATTGTGATTATAGCGTGTGATTGATTATAGCGTGAGTGAATATAATGTGATTATAGCATGAGTGAATATATGTGATTATAGCGTGAGATTACAATGTGTGATTATAGCGTGTGATTGTAATGAGATTATAGCATGTGAGATTGTGATTATAGCGTGTGAGATAATGTGATTATAGCATGTGATTATAGCATGTGTGATTATAGCGTGAGATTAGTGTGATTATAGCATGTGAGATTATAATGTGTGATCATAGCGTGTGAGATTGTGATTATAGCGTGTGTGATTGATTATAGCGTGTGTGATTATAATGTGATTTATGTGAGATTGTGTGATTATAGTGTGAGATTGTGTGATTATAGCGTGTGTGATTGTGATTATAGTGTGTGTGATTATAATGTGATTATAGCATCTGAGATAATGTGATCATAGCGTATGAGATTGTGTGATTATAGCGTGTGAGATTGTTTGATTATAGCGTGTGAGATTGTTTGATTATAGCGTGTGTGATTATAATGTGATTATAGCGTGTGAGATTATAATGTGATTTATAGCGTGTGAGATTATAATGTGTGATCATAGCATGTGAGATTGTGATTATAGCGTGTGTGATTGATTATAGCGTGTGTGATTATAATGTGATTATAGCGTGTGAGATTGTGTGATCATAGCGTGTGAGATTGTGTGATTATAGCGTGTGTGATTGTGATTATAGCGTGTGAGATTATAATGTGTGATTATAGCGTGTGAGGTTATAATGTGTTCATAGCGTGTGAGATTGTTTGATTATAGCGTGTGTGATTATAATGTGATTATAGCGTGTGAGATTATAATGTGTGATCATAGCGTGTGAGATTGTGTGATTATAGCGTGTGAGATTATAATGTGTGATCATAGCGTGTGAGATTGTGATTATAGCGTGTGAGATTATAATGTGTGATCATAGCGTGTGAGATTGTGTGATTATAGCGTGTTAGATTATAATGTGTGATCATAGCGTGTGAGATTGTTTGATTATAGCATTTGTGTGATTATAGTGAGTGTGTGACTATAAAGAATATGTAAATACATCGTGTGTGTGATTATAGAGCGTGCGGTTACACTCTGTAGAACCTTAAACCTCATATCTCAGCTTCTGAGTGTGATATTCACACCAAACTTGCGCTCCTGTGTCCTGTGTTTGATCCCAATAACCAACAGGAGGAATATGCAGAAGATCAGAGAGAGTCAGAATTTTCACCCAAACAGACTCTAAGGGGTTACTTTGTGGGTTTTTTTTAGGTGAAAAATGTGACTTTCTTGGATTTTTCCTAACTTGACGGCGTGGGTTATTGGCGTCAAGACACACACACACACACACACGAGTGCACTTCGTTTTGTCTTACCGTTTACCATTTTATAGAATTTCTAGTGGAAACGTAGCATTCCACCATAGAACTGATTACATTTATTGAATAAATGATTACAAAGAATGAATTGTGTGATTTATTATTAGTTTATTGAATGAACATCCAAACACTTAAAACACACATTTTCACAGCACTGTATTGAACGTTTCTAATACAACAAGTCTTATCTTACAGAATTCTATCTTCTACAGCAACAGTTCCTATGTACAGTTATATACCTAATCTACATCTATTTATTCTTGTACTATGGATTATTCTACAACACAGACTGTATAAAATGGCCTTGGATCTGAGAATGATGTAATACAAACATCAGAGAAGTTATTCTTTTTATTAATATTACTGACATGTGTTCATTTTGCAGACAGTTTAATAATAATAAAAATAAGTGGCTGTCCATCAGTGCAGTGAACACTCAACCTTCAGGCCTCCTGCACTCAGCTTACACCTAAACAATACATTTACACAATGAAATGGCATTTATAACAACAAAACAATAAACGATTACTTCCTTATCTTAAAAAAAATAATTCAATTTCCCCTATGGGGGATTAATAAAGTTATATCTTGTCTTAATAATAATTCATGTAACAGTAAGCAATATTAGGAATAAAATACTACTTTGATGACACAATATATATCATTGTTATATACTCTGATCATTATATTACATACTCTGATTATATTACATACTCTGATTATGTTATATACTCTGATCATTATATTATATACTCTGATTATGTTATATACTCTGATTATATTACATACTCTGATTATGTTATATACTCTGATTATGTTATATACTCTGATTATGTTATATACCTGATTATATTATATACTAATATATTACAACCTATTATATTACAATATTATGTATATACCTGATATGTTATATACCTGATTATGTTATATACCTTCATTATGTTATATACCTGATTATATTACATACCTGTTATGTTATATACCTGATTATGTTATATACTCTGATTATATTATATACCTGATTATGTTATATACCTGATTATGTTACATACCTGATATGTTATATACTCTGATTATATACATACTCTGATTATGTTATATACCTGATTATGTTATATCTCCTGATTATGTTATATACTCTGATTATGTTATATATCTGATATTATGTTACATACTCTGATTATATTACATACTCTGATTATATTACATACTCTGATTATATTACATACTATTATTTATATACTCTGATTATTTATATACCTGATTATTTATATACCTGATTATTTATATACCTATATTATGTTATATACCTGATTATATTATATACTCTGATTATATTATATACTCTGATTATGTTATATACCTGATTATGTTATATACCTTTATGTTATATACCTGTTATATTATATACTCTGATTATGTTATATATTTTATGTTATATACCTATTATACTATATACTTGATTATGTTATATACCTGTTATGTTATATACTCTGATTATATTATATACTTGATCATTATGTTATATACTCTGATTATTTACATACTATTAATATATATTGATTATTTATATACTGATTATATTATATATATATTATGTTATATATTATTACATACCATTATACTATATACGATTATGTTATATAGATTATATTAATATATTATTTATAATATTATGTATACTCATTATACTATTACTTGATTATGTTATATACTCATTATACTATATATACTATTATTTATATACTCTGATTATTTATATACTCTGTTATTATATAATTATGTTATATATGATTATGTTATATACCTGATTATACTATATACTCTGATTATGTTATATACTCTGATTATATTATATACTATATTATTTATATATTATTAATTTATTTATATACTGATTATTTATTTTATATTATAACTGATTATGTTATATACCGATTATATTATATACTCTGATCATTATGTTATATACTCTGATTATATTATATACTCTGATCATTATGTTATATACTCTGATTATATTATATACTCTGATTATGTTATATACTCTGATTATACTATATACTCTGATTATATTATATACTCTGATTATGTTATATACTCTGATTATATTATATACTCTGATTATGTTATATACTCTGATTATGTTATATACTCTGATTATATTATATACTCTGATTATGTTATATACTCTGATTATGTTACATACTCTGTTACATACTCTGATTATGTTACATACTCTGATTATGTTACATACTCTGATTATGTTATATACTCTGATTATATTACATACTCTGATTATGTTATATACTCTGATTATATTACATACTCTGATTATGTTATATACTCTGATTATGTTATATACTCTGATTATATTATATACTCTGATTATATTATATACTCTGATTATATTACATACTCTGATTATATTACATACTCTGATTATATTATATACTCTGATTATGTTACATATTATGTTATATACTCTGATTATATTACATACTCTGATTATATTACATACTCTGATTATGTTATATACTCTGATTATGTTATATACTCTGATTATGTTATATACTCTGATTATATTATATACTCTGATTATATTATATACTCTGATTATGTTATATACTCTGATTATGTTATATACTCTGATTATATTATATACTCTGATTATGTTATATACTATTATATTAATACTCTGATTATGTTATATACACTCGATTATATTATATACTCTGATATTATATATACTCTGATTATTTATATACTCTGTATTATGTTATATACTCTGATTATATTATATACTCTATTATATTAAATAGTAATACTGATTATGTTATATACCTGATTATATTATATACCTGATTATATTACTACCTGATTATTTATATACTCTGATTATTTATATACTCTGATTATGTTATATACTCTGATTATATTATATACTCTGATTATTTATATACCTATTATATTACATACTCTGATTATCTTATATACTCTGATTATATTACTATTATTTATATACTCTGATTATATTATATACTCTGATTATATTACATACTCTGATTATATTATATACTCTGATTATATTACATACTCTGATTATGTTACATACTCTGATTATATTACATACTCTGATTATATTACATACTCTGATTATATTATATACTCTGATTATATTATATACTCTGATTATATTACATACTCTGATTATATTATATACTCTGATTATATTACATACTCTGATTATGTTATATACTCTGATTATGTTATATACTCTGATCATTATATGATAAACTCCTGGGAAACTCACAGAACAGAGTCCTGGTGTGTTTTAATCCACAAACACGGCGCTGATGTCAGCCGGAGCCGTGGCCTGTCTCGACTCGTTCATCTTATCTAGTCCAAACAGCAGGTCGAGCTGAGTGATCGGCCTCAGACACACACTCTCCGCTGTCCTACACACATACACACACACACACACACACACACACACACACACACACACACACAAAATCGTGAGGGATTTCCATTCCAGGGAATTGTTTCTTATATTTTTTTATTCCTTCTTTCTCTTCTTTGTCTTAATATTTTTATCCCCCTGATGTTTTTGAGAATAAATTCACCGCGAAATCTTCTCCAATACACACGTTTGCTTTAAACTGAACTTTATTATATAATAATAAATATTTCAGGTGATTTGAACAAACAACACACACACACACACACACACACGTGGAAGAGGAAAGTGTAAGCCGTACTCCTCCTCATCCTGTTGGAGTCGTAGCTGCTGTGTGATTTGTTTCATCTGCTGTTTGCGTATGAAATCTCTGACTCGGTACAGAGCGGCGTCGCGACACACCTCCCTCAGATCACTGCCCGAAAACCCCTCCGTCTGCTCCGCTAGCTCCATCAGATTCACCGCCTTACTCAGCTGAACACACACACACACACACACACACACACACACACACAGAATTAAATGATTACATTACTTTGTTCAGACATCACCGTGTTTCTATATAATCATTTATTTGTAAAGTCAAACGCCACTAAGCGTCAGAGTTATTATCCAAATGTAAATAAAAAAAATATTCTGTGAATAGAAATATTCAAGTGTACATGATACACACCACACCACTCCTATACCTGTTCACAGCAGTTTGTATTGTGACAGCTGGCTGTTAGCATTCAGCTGTGTTATTAGCATGCTAGCTAACATTAATAAAGCTGTTTGTGAATCTGTCCTCTACTCATCCCTTCATCCTCTCATCCGGTCAGTGAGTTTTTATTTAGGAGAGATCTACAGTGTAAAGCTGAAGCCGAAGTGCAAGCCCGATCCCCGGTGAGATGGAAAGAAAACTCTTATCCATAGTCACATTGGGACTGTGTTCATCAGGAATAGTTACGTTTTCTCCCGACAGGATGAGGTGAAGGATCTCCTTCCTCTGAGACGCATTCTGTAAACAGGAAAAGGTTTCATTTATTCATATCGATACAGGAAACGAATAAAAGCAATAATGAATCCATCACCAGTCAGTATGGAGCTGCTCCAGCTGTCTGTTTATCTATCTATCACTCTATCCGTCACTTACACACACACACACACACACACACACACTCATTTATATATTAACCCATCGACCCGTCTATCCATCATTCCCTCCATCACCCGTCTTCCTGCCCCGTCTCTCGATCCCTCCGCCTACCTGCCCCGTCTCTCGATCCCTCCATCTATGTAGTGATATATAAATTTATAGATAAATAATAAATACGCTCTCACAGGAAGTCCTATGTGGAAGGTTGCTGGCATTCTGCGCCGGATTGCCACGTCCACGTCCTGCGGCCTGTTAGTGGCTCCCATCACCATCACCTGCAAACACACACACACACACACACACACGTTTACTGTCACCTTAAATAAAGAACTTCGTTACAGTGCCATTAGAATACAAGGACAACAAACAAGTACTACAAAATGTGTGTGTCTGTGTGTGTGTGTGTGTGTGTGTGTGTGTGTGTGTGCACGCGTTTAAACCTGAGTGTCGGGGCCGGTCTCCAGTCCGTCCCACAGGCTCATAAACTGAGCTTTCATTATCGCCGTAGCCTCGTGATCCAAACTGGAGCGATTCCTTAGAAACGAGTCTAACATGAAGGACGAATTGAAAAACATCAACACCACACATGTTGGAAACCAGCACCGTGGGTTCTTCTGATCACCAGTCCATCAGCTTCCAGATCGTACCAGCAGATCAACCCCAACATCAAATAACCACCAGGAAGTCACGTCTGGTGTCTGAGACACATCATTAACATCAGCCCCAACGAGTCACTCACCTATTTCATCGATGAAGATGATGCAGGGCTGCAGTTTAACAGCCAGTGAGAAGACCGCAGCGGTGAGCTTCTCCGATTCTCCGTACCACTTATCAGTCAAAGTGGAGACCTGGAGGTTGATGAAACGACAGCCCGAGGCTCTGGCTGCTGCCTTGGCGATTAAAGTTTTCCCACAGCCGGGCGGACCGTATAACAACACACCTGAAGAAAAGTGTGTGTGTGTGTTACTCTACAGCTCATGAGAACAGCGGTCAGTTTAGAAGCTCTTTCACATTGACGTTCTCCATCACACACACCAATGTTCTCCAAAAAACACCAATATTCTCCAAAAAACACCAATGTCTCCATCATTCTCGTGTGTGTGTGTGTGTGTGTGTGTGTGTGTGTGTGTGTGTTTTACCTTTGGGTGGCTGTAAAAGTTTAGAACCACGGAATAGATGGCGTTTCTGAAAAGGCAGGAGGACAGAGTCCTGCAGCTCAGTGATGATGTCATCAAGACCTGCAACATCTCTCCATGTCACCTTAATAAAAAATTACAACACACACACACACACACACACACACCCCACATTATAAATAAACAAGTAATAACTACACGTGGATGTACAGGAGGTTATTCGGTATGTTTACTGGTGTTCCATCATACACTGAAATAAGATGAAGAGCGTGAGGAAGGTTCATCTGGATTTTACCTTCATACTGTGAGGATCGACCAAGTGAGCAGCGATGTTCATCTCATACTCATTCAGACTCACTCCCTCCACCCCGATCCTCCTCATCATCTCTTCAGCCTGAGAGAGAAAGAGAGGGAGGGATAACTGGTAACATAAAGAAGGAAGATACCAATACCAACATTCTCCATTAAACTCTCCCCGAATCTTAATCACCAGACCCCAGAACACCCCATCTAATCTCACCAGACTCCATGAAATCTCACCAAACCACATCAAACCCCATCACAAATCACATCACACATCAAAGCTACCACCAGTCCCCATCGAAACCAAATCAAACTTTATGTAAAAACAGTAAAGCAAGCTAAACCCCATCAAAGTTCATTAATCTCCCTCAAAGCATGCCAGAACACATCAAAGCTAACTCAATAAAACCCCACCCAACTCCTTAAAACCCCACCCAACTCCATAAAAGCCCAGTAAACCACACCCAACTGCGTAAAACCCCAGTAAACCCCTCCCAACTCCATAAACCCCGATAACCCCACCCAACTCCATAAAACCCCACCCAACCCACAAACCCCCAGTAAACCCCACCCAACCCATAAACCCCACCCAACTCTGTAAAACCCCCAGTAAACCCCACCCAACTCCATAAAAGCCCACTCAACTCCATAAAACCCCAGTAAACCCCACCCAACTCCATAAAACCCCAGTAAACCCCTCCCAACTCCATAAAACCCCAGTAAACCCCACAAACCCCACCCAACTCCATAAAACCTCAGTAAACCCCACCCAACTCCACAAAACCCCAGTAAACCCCACCCAACTCCACAAACCCCAGTAAACCCCACCCAACTCCACAAAATCCCAGTAAACCACACCCAACTCCACAAACCCCAGTAAACCCCACCCAACTCCATAAAACCCAGTAAACCCCACCCAACTCCATGAACCCCACCCAACTCCACAAACCCCAGTAAACCCCACCCAACTCCACAAACCCCAGTAAACCCCACCCAACTCCATAAAACCCAGTAAACCCCACCCAACTCCATGAACCCCACCCAACTCCACAAACCCCAGTAAACCCCACCCAATTCCACAAACCCCAGTAAACCCCACCCAACTCCATAAAACCCTGTAAACCCCACCCAACTCCATAAACCCCAGTAAACCCCATCCAACTCCATAAACCCCACCCAACTCCACAAAATCCCAGTAAACCCCACACGTGTGAACTTTACCCTCTTCTTAGCGTTTGATTTCTGTCTCTGAGTCGGGTCCAGAGCCTCCACCACCCATCTGATGCTGTAGTATGTAGCTGCTCCGAAGATGGTGAGTCTCACCAACATGCCCACCACCTCGTTACGGCTCAGAGGACGTAGCAGGGCGTGCCGTGGGAAGTCCATCAGCATCTCGGCTCCGCCCACACCATCAGCTCATTGGTGGAAAACAACAGAGGAGGATCAGTTCTACCTGTGAGGAGGGAGGGGTTAACGATTACAATAAAACTCACTGGAGATAAATATTATAATGATGTAAATCCCCGATAAACCACGTGTTCAATAACAATGCGCACGTCCACAACCCCTGCAGCGATAAACTATTCGTTATTCCCACAGGCTAGCACTGCTAGCGACATTATCATGAAAAAAACCTGCAAATATTACTTACTAATATTTCTGTACACATTGCAGCAAACAGAGCGCGCGGGGATAATTCCGCAAATAAAAACTTACGACTTCAAAGCCTCACACAGCAATTTCCGCATCTTGTGTAACAGCATCAGCGGTCCGTGTAGAAACAAGGCTTACCGCAAGTGGTTCCTAGCTACCTACACATACGAAGCGAATTCATTATTATTGTTTTTTTGTTTGTTTTTTTTTTACATTTATTTAAGTAAACATCTTGCTTTAATTATTCAATTCACATCCTTTTGCTACTCACAGAGATGTAATATTGGATCGTTTCCCTCAATAAATAAATGACCAAGAATAATATATTTTTTGTCTCATTTGTTTAATTGGGCTCTCTTTATCCACTTTTAGGACTTGTGTGAAAATCTGGTGTTGTTTCTTCATAATTCAACAATGCATTAAGGTCACGGAGCTACAGAACCCTACAGTACACGCATAATTAAAACTCAAACATAGCACAAGGTTTTCATTTTCAGAACGCCGACTTTAAAACCCCACAACAAATTAAAACGAGGTAGACATCATGCAAATGAGCGGAGAGCAAGTCCAGATGGTGCTGAGATGTTCGTTAAGGAGCCTCTGTTCACACACCTGCTTCCTTCTGCATCAAACCTCACTGCACACAAACGACTTTGCTGTAGTTTCCACAGATGTCCACACGAGGGCAGTCATGCCGCATCATATTAAATACGCAGTTGCATCAGAAAGGAAAAAGGTCTTTGATTGGTTAGAGATCACATGAACATGCAAAGTGAAAGGTATAAAGGATTTAAGATCAAGAGGCTTTCAATCTTAAAGCTTGTTAATATTTTACAGAAAATAATGAATTCAGAGAGAACATTCATCGCATCCTGTTTGTTCAGGCGTGTCTCTACTGTTAGTAAATAACAACAATATCAACAAAAGCTGCACGTCATCTCTCAAAGCAGTGTGTTATGTGAGCGTTCTCGGCCTCTCTGTTGTCTGTTAGGGTTACACGCTGTTTCATTCTCTCTCTTCACGTTAATGAGAAAATAGAATCGCAGTTTGTTACGCGTGTTCGTGAAAGACAGTAAAGAAGTGTCCACTCCACTGTGATGAAGATTTGGGAAACCTTAAAGTTACAGCTTCACCCCTGCCTGATACACTGCGCTGACACTGGAGACTCCTTCCATACACGTTACCTAAACATTTTCTAATCTGTTTATTATCAGCGGAGCGTGCGCTGTGCGTGAGCTGTTGCTATAGAAACCGTAATGTAACAGAACGAGCGCGTTAAGATAAACCTGGGCTACAGTCAGAGCCGCTGTTATAGAGAACTCATCACCACCTTCTGACCAATCAGGATCCAGAACTGTTCTCACTGACGTGGTGTTTATTAAGAAGGTGGTACATATGTACATATTGCACATGAAGTATTTTGTTCAAGATTATCGGCACACTACTGTTCACGGCTGTATTTTGTGTGTGTGTGTGTGTGTGTGTGTGTGTGTGTGTGTGCGAATTAAACACAGAGCATTTATTCCATGGGGAAATATTTATCCTGACTGCTCCTGCCACTTTCCTGCACTCTGTTGATGGGTACAGAAACATTTCGGTCTGAAGCTCAGTGGAAATGAAACTGTGGAGAGAAAACACGCTCTCTTCATTATTTCCTGTTTCTCAAAGCGGGCGTTTTGTTTGGCGTAGAATAAAACGTGCACAATTTTTCCACTTTGTCTCGAACACGGTGGATAAAGCCGAGATCCGTTCGCTGCCTGACCGAGCGGTACACGATAGTCCGGGGCGGGTGGTGGGGTGGGGGGTGGGGTGTACCTTTAATGATAAATTACAGTACAGACGACGCACACAGTGAACGAGACCGGGCGGATCTGAATGATTTAATCCACCTGATTCTGGTCATTAGCATTAAATATGCGCGGTGATGTCATGTCAGGATTAGCGACAGGACGTTAACGCGGTGGCGTGTCACGGGTCTTTCGGACGTCTTTCCTGAACCCGTTATTAACGTCGTTTTCACCTGAAAAGCCAACATTAACTTCATTACGTCCCTGTTCCTGCATGCTTTATCCACAACCCTTAATCTGCTTCTGGCTCTAACGGTCTGTTTTAATGATTTAAAAATAAGACTCGACTAAGCGCAGGGTTAAAGGTTCCACAGCCCGATGTTGGAGTTATTACATTATATTAATTAATCCATGCTACAATTTTGGCTGAAAGAGCTTTTTATGGTTTTTATTAGCGGAATGAAACAGAACTCTGATCTCATCTGACTTGGCAGCGTGGAACCAATAATCATTAACCGATAAATAAAGCAGTTTTAATTCAAATCCGTTTAATTAGTTTGCAGTGATTTAAACTGCAGACGTCCACACCACAGCTGTACAGGCAAATGTGTGTGTAAATATTATAATAGGTTTTTTTCTGTCTGTTTAACTTGCAGTAGATTTCCTCCAGGGGCCGGCAGTAATTATTCATATTCATAACGCATGCTCACAATGCTCATGAATATTCATTAGAACTCTGGGAATTCCGTACAGGATTACAGCGGGCTTGTGGTTAAAAACGCTTGATTTTGCTGGGACTTGTTTCAAAATTTGCGATGAAACTACTCGAATCGCCATCGCTTTCGCTTTCAGGAAATCCTTTTCTGAACGTAAGGTTTGAGACGCAGGTCATGACAACAATCACGATGATGGCCGAAGAGGAACAGCTTGTCAGTGTGTTTACCGTCACCGGTCTGAGCCAGGCGCCGTAGCTGCGCTTGAACTCGCCAAACATTTGACAGTTTGACTCGGAAACCAGAGGTACAGAGACGTGTTAGCGCCAACTAGTGTTAGAGTTGAGATAAATTCCGAATTCAGACCTCGGATGTGACTACAGACTCGAGCGAGTTCAGAAGTTACACACGCGGGGGCGGAGTTTGTCTAAAACAGGGGCGTGTCTCAGTGATTCCAAACTTAAATTTAGGCTCCATTTTCTTCGGCTCGAGTGAGGAGCGGTGTTAAGTCACAGCGCCACCTTCTGACAGATCGATATTTCGGCCGTAAATACACTCAAACACTATTCAAGGACAATAATAAAATATGTAAATATAACACCATTCATTCCTTCATTAATACTACTGTCACGTCAAAGTTCACAAAAAGACTTACAATGAAATATTTTCTTACAGCGAACGCTAATTTACCCCAGAAAAGTTCCCGAAACTCGATCAGTGGCTTTTAAAACGTTTCGTTTCAGAAATATAAAGTTTAGGTTTAATTACACAGACGTGTAAATGTGTTGTAATTACATGATTAAGAGTCTGCACATATCAGACCTTCCCTCACCTCACACGGTTCCTCCTCATCACTCGGCGTGAATCCGTAACCACGAACGTTAGCTTGATATTTTCATCACCTCTAACACACACCACTGGATTCTCACACTTTCTCACGTGGACTCTTCCCGGACCAGAACTAAAAGAATCGTCTCAAACGTCGACAGCTTTTCTTTTCTTTTTAAAAAAAACCCATGTCTATAAAGTAAAAGACAAAATAATAATAATAATAATAATAATAATAATAATAAATGAATAAAACGTTTCGGTACTTAGTGCCACGCGGACTTTAGCACAGAGCCACTGGGGCTTCAATTAGCTATAAATCACAGTGATGAAAAGCTAATCTAGCCGTCCGGAGGAGGAGGCGAGGCTACACGGCCGACAGGAACGGAACACTCTGAGGATCCGTGAGCCGGGGAAGGATTTATACGCCGCGCATATGAATGTGAGGACACGGGTCGTGGTGTCCTGAACGCTCAGCTCACGCGTTACTACGTGTTTTTATTATTAAATAATGACATCACAAAGGCTGGGTTTGTACGATACTTTTCTCAGTGGTACACTGATACATACAGTATATTATGTGTTACCCACAATGCAATGTGTGAACATGGAAGATGTCCATAAAGATCCTGTAGAGATTCTGCCTGGTGACGGAACGACTGTTTATAGCTGCTACAACGGAAGCGACAGCAGGAACCGACTGCTTTCAGGGACACGTGAATTGCTCAAACAGGCCGTACACGTGCATCGACACGTCGGGATCGCTCGGGGTTTTGAGTTTGTGGTTAAAACGGCGTTTAATCCTGCGTTTAAGAGGCACCGGGTTTCAGTCCGCAGTGAAACGGTGCTGTCGATCTCTCATCGCGGCCTGTCACTCTTCACTTCTCGCTCTAATGAAATCACGCGTGTTTTTCTTCTTCACGACTATTCAGGGTTTCAGATGAATCAGCGTACACGTCACACGCCTGCGTCTGCCAAAACAAAACAAAACCCTAGCCTCGCAGTGACAGCAGAAAGCGGCGTCTCGGAAAAAAAAACCCAAAACAAAGATGAAAAGAAGCCACAATAATGTGATTTATAAAAAATAAAAAAAAAGCGACGCCTAAAACAAAAGACACGCAGGAACACCGCAGCGGCCCAGCTGACTGTATCGCTCATAAAAAACCCATCAATCTACGTCCCAGAGCCTTTGTGATTTCCAATAAAGGCGTTTAACGGCGTGACCGCGGCGCACCGCATCACTTTGCGAAGGACCTTGAAGTTCAGAGCGAGTGAAGGACACAAACCCTTGTCTCTTTCCAGCCTCCATTCATCACGCTGACAGATTCGGCCTGCTGGAAATAAACGGATAAACAGGAGATTAAATGAAGGACGTGTGGGCGGGGCTGTGAGCGAACACCAACCTAATGATCGTCTTACAAAACGGATCAATAACGCTCGCACATCCACCCAAAAAAAAAACAAAAAACAAAATATATATATATATATATATCTCGATTTAAAATCAATAACGCGGCTTTAAAACAGTACAACACAAGAACTAACGAATACTTTTAATATCAAATCCCCAGTTTATTACATTATAAAACACTTACTTTAAACATTCATTACAATCAGGAATATGATTCGTCACGTCGGAGTTATTTCGTATAAAAGGACCTGGTTTACTTTTATAAAGCAGACTTGAATATGTGATCTTTTTTTTTTATTTATTTTTTTAGCAAATAATTATGGAGATGATTTATATTTATGATAATAATAAACGAACAGATGATAGAAGCGTCATGAAGTTCGGCCCGTCGCGTGACGATACGTGATTTGGAAAAGTGTGATTATTCCAAATGTTGATGAAACACAGTGTAGTTGTAAATACTATATAAAATGACTAAATAACGTTTACTAAATAAGTAGATACATATTATAACCATGTTCATGAAAATGGTCAATATCGCTATTAAAGGATTATCGAAAAGCACGAGACACAGTCGAATATTATTATATAGTGTACTCGAGTAAAACAACTGATACCCGGAAAAAGCTGAGTTGAAAATACGGCAACTATGATTCATTATTACCTTCTGGCTCTTTTTACCGCACGAAAAGAAAAATAACGAGAGTAAATCTAAATAAAGAAGACTATATCATGACTCATTCATTTAGGAACCGACTTTAACCAAGTGTTCAGGTTATATTTCATCTCACAGACTTCATCTTAACATTATTGATTCATAAATGTTCTTTACGTTAAAATATACAACAAGTCAACAATACATACATTTGAAAAATGAGAAATAATGCAAAAGTACTTAAATCCCACCAAAATATAGTATTCCAAACTAAAAAAAAAAATGTTTAATTAACGTTTACGATGGTTGTATTAAATGTAAACATTATTATTCTATCTTTAGTATAAAGGTATTTACAGCCTGATTTAATAGTGACATAATTATTATTTTAGACTAATAAGAGTACAACTAAGCTTTAAGGCAGTACGTACTAGATATATCGGTTGTCCAGTTACTTTTGAGCCTGTGAAAACGGCTCTCCAGAAACGGCTGTAACTCCTCAACAGTTAATAAAACCCTTCAATTAAGGCCGAAAGTCTCCACTTCAATCACATCTTGATTGCTTTATATATATATATATATATATATATGTATGTGTGTGTGTGTGTGTGTGTGTATATTTCAGCTGGCATAAATGTTTGTATCTTTGTCTCTGATTATTCTTCTGTTGTTATTGTCTGAGAGAAGCACTAGAAGAAGGTCTGAGGTCTGTTCCTCCAAAAAAACAACACATTATTTCCTTGTGACCTTTTAACCTCCTCGAGTGGAGCTTTATTGATTTGAATCCACCCCGCGGCTCTGTTACCATGGTAACAACGTCGACACAGAGGATCCGTGACATGCGAGAGGTTGCTTCCTGTCTCCTGATGAGAAGCGGAGAGAGAACAGGCCGGTGGTTTGTTTCTGACAGCCCGCTGTTACTGAACTCAGCCTTCAATTGTGTGTCGTCGACTGGGCCTGCTGCGACGAGGAGCAATTTAGCTCACTTAAAAGTAGCCAAGGCTGCAATTTCCTCCCCTAGACGTCGGATGAATAGAAGCAGCTTTTATCGGAGCAGGACGTTCGACGCAGCGAGATGTGTTTCGTAATCAAACGGTTTTTACTCAGAATCATACCTCTTTTATCTCTACAGTGCCCTCTGCTCCGAAACGGTTTATCCTTACGAAGAGGAAGAAGTCATTATGGAGCATTCACACCTCGCTGATGCTGAGTTCTCCATCCGGATTGGTCAGAAGGTGGTGATGAGTTCTCTATAACGTCGGCTCTGACAGTAGCGCAGGTCTATACTAACGCTCTCGTTCTGACACGTTATGGTTTCTATAGTAACGGCTCGTTCACAGCGACGTGTACAGCGCACGCTCCGCATAAACGGATTTGTCCAAAAAAAAGTGTAATAACTTCATGTTTTTCGACAACTTCGGGGTGTTTTTACGCTTCACGGTTTCTCCCGTAAACTGTTTACAGCCGCTGTAACATAAGCGAGAACAGAACGTGCTGTAACGTTCAGGGTTCTTTAATAAATGAAAGATTTGAATCGTTGGCGAATTTACGGTGGTATAAGAGTAATAAAACACAAGGAGCCATGCTGTTATAGTAAAATAATCAACTTTAGGGTATGAACCCCTTCTGCAGTATAATAATAATAATAATAATAATAATAATAATAAACAACTTAATTTTATATAGTGGCTTTAAAAAGGCCTCCCAAGGTGCTTTACATGAGGATATAGACATGTATATAAATATAAATAAAATAGTTAGTAATAAAATTCAAAAATCTCAATCATTAATAATAATAATAATAATAATAATAATAGTAGTCATATATATATATATATGTATATATAAAAGTCATCAAGTAAAAGCAATCGTTAAAACTAAGTTTAAAGAGAAGCTGTAAATAGAGATGGTGGTGAGGTCCCCCGCTGTGGAGCAGAAGAAGCAGGAGAAGGAAAGGCCCGATCATCCACAGCACACGATCGAGTGTATTTCATTTATTTTCATTCGTGTAGATGTGTGTGTTTTGATTGTTGGAATGTAATGCCTTATAGACGATATATTACTTGTTCTTAAGATTCCGTTCCGAATGAAAAGCGATGAGAGTGCTGTCTCAGGTCAGGAATGTGACACTGTGTCATAATTGAAGTGTTATTTTTCTCCCTGTTCGTCTCCGGTCAGAAACGCTTCTCTCCATCGAGCGAGCGGCGTTATCGATTAGCACTCGTGTTTCGGCGGAATCAATCTCCATCGCCCAGTGGCCGTTTTTCCCATTATGTTTCATTTCAGAGAGAGACTGATGATCCTCACCCTCTCCTGAAGGGCGATGAGAGCCACCGGGATCTTTTCCATCAAAATGAAAAATGGAATTCGAAAGGAATAAATAGATAAGTCTCGCGGTCGTCGGCGACAAGTCCAAGGCTCGTGCTTCACTTCGGTTTTAAAATGAAAGCCGCTTCTATTCAACGAGCGAGACGAAAACAAAACGTGTCTCAAGTTTGTTTCTTTAGATTTATAACTTGGCGGGCGCTACGGTGAATAAACGAGTGACGACATACAATGACGCTGACTTCCTGGAACGAGACAAAAACGGATATACTCTCAGTTTGAAATGGACCGAAACACAGCTCTCGAGGAATAATCAGATCATGGTGCATTAAATCGCATTACTTCACTATTTTCCACTAATTATAAAAGAACTCTATTAGCGAGAGTTTGAACCGTAACCCTGACGATCCCTCCTTCTCGTTCTCCTTCAGTTAATGCTCCGCTGGTTCTCCGGCTCGGGAGAACCGTGCTTCGAGTCTCTGACCAGGAGAAAACGAGTATCGACTTCCCATTGACACGAGAGCACTGGAGCGGGACGTCACTATTACTGTACACTCGAACACCGCGCTCATTTCCCACCGCAGCTCAATCGCATTCCAGGAGAAACGAAGCCGCGTGAGAACGCGATCCAGACGTGAGGGAGGATGAAGAGATCCACGTCTGCAGTAGGGATTACAGAGATGTCTAGTCCGTCTGAATCGAAGCCTGGTGTGTCGAACGCTTTTCTCCTGGTTTGTCCGTGCAGGTCGGAACACCACAATCACACTCGGGCGTGGTTAGATCGGATTCGATCCTGAATCGATCCGACAGCACAAAGTCAAGCCAACGCGTCGTATATTTTGTTTTGTGTGTGATATTTTTATGATGCAGACTGAGCCAGAGGACAGAGCTGTAGCACTGCAGAAAAAGTCACATGATCTGGAGGTCTGGATGAGCAACAACTCAGTAAATATAGTGTCATTTTATATATAATCATATATATATATATATATAAAATCTCTCCCTCTCTTTACCTCCCTCTCCCTCTCTCCTTCTGACGAGCTACACGTGATTTTATGGAGATGCCAGGGGCGGAGGGGCGGAGCCATCACAGACGTTTAAATTCTCAAAATGGCCGACATACCGATCAAAACCAGACCTACACTGCAGATGCAAATCAGGAGGAGGGGTTAACTTCACGCACAGATTGAAGTCTAGTACCGGAAGTTAGCTCAGTGTGTTTAATGATCAGTGGGCGTGGTCAGGGCGGAGCCGGAGAAGGCATAAAGCAAGAATGAGAATAAATGTAAAACATTCCAAATATATCCTGACGATCATCAACGTTCTGCAGCCCTAAACGTGAGGGAGTGAAGAGGATCAGATCAGGCTATATTTCCATCGGGACGCTTTATTTGACAGCCTGCGTCGCTCGAAGGAGACGACCTTGAGCGAGGGAACGCAACACTGCTGAACACTCGTCTGTTTTCTTTCAGCAGAAAGCACTTCTGGTAAAAAAAAAGGACAGATTTATAATGTCTATAATGAAAGCTCCACTTTGAGGCGAACAGAAATAAACGATCGCCGCACTCGAGCCTGTCCTTCGTCTTCAGCACCGACCCCGACCGACACGTTCTCACACAGGACCACGTGTTCTCCTCAGGCTCTTCTGTTCATGCTGAAGCGGCGTGTTATTAACATTCCAACGACGGATGTGTTTAAACCCACGTCTGGTTGAGGTGTTAAAGCCGAGCGCCGATCGTGAGAGGTTGTGAGACGCACGCGGAGAAAACGCCGGCGTACAAAGTGAAGTCCAGGCGGTGTTTCGCTAGAGGTTCAACAGAGAACAACGTAAAACCGAATAGAGACAGACGTTGTCCACCGACCTTCCCTTCATACGCTTGTCTTGCTCGTTTTAGCCCTCACACACCGCACTTTATTACATATGATGAAACGTATTTAGTAATAAATATCGGAACGCAGCCGTAGTGAAGCGCGATTGTGGTGCGCAGGTTTTCAGGAAAATCAGTGAAGGTGGTAAAGTCAGTTTATTAACCAACAGCTGTCACCGTACTCATCTTTATTGCTCATAAATCAGGTCATAAATAAGCCTGTGTGTGTGTGTGTGTGTGTGTGTGTGTGTGTGTGTGTGTTGTTATGAGCCCCGTGTGCACTCAGTTCAAATTAAATGAGAACGTAATTACTTTCGCACTCAGGAAGCTGAAGTAGTTTTATTAACACAAACTGGCGTTCAGATGAAACGGTGATGATTTACTCACTGCGCTGGGGGAACGGCAGGTCTTTATCTCAGTTTATCTGACACGGTCGTGGTTCAGATCACACGCTTCCTGGAAAGGTCTCGGAGTTCCTGGGTTCATGAATAATTTCCTCAGTGTCTGAAAACGGTTCCTGGGTTCTTGAAGAGATCTCGGAGTTCCTGAAAACGTTTCCAAACTCCTGGAAAGATTTCTGGGTTCATTCACTCAGTCAGGTTCTATGATGTACCTGAGAAAGGTTCCTCACTTCCTGGAGGAGTTCCTAAGGTAAGATTCCAAACAATTTCCCCGAGTTACTGAGAAGTTTTCTGGAGTTCCCGGCAAAAAAAAAAAAAAGTTCCTGAGCACGTGAATAACTTCCTAAGATTCCTAAAAAATGGAAGGTAAGAAGTACGATCAGTTCCTTACATTCTGAACAGTTCCCGAAGTTCTTGAAGAATTTCAGAAATTTCCTAAAAGGTTGATGATCTCCTGAAAAGTCTTCGGAGTTCCTAGGTTCCTGAAGTAGTTCCTACGTCTCTAAAAAGGTTCCTGTGGTGGTAACTCGAACGAGTTTTCTGTTGTTTGTGACTACGTGATTATCTTCGTAAGAATCTCTGAGATACAAGAGCTAAACTTCTCAGTGTAAAAAACCGAGCGTTTCTAAAAAAGGTTCCTGAATTTCTACAGAAAAAGCTGAAAAGCCTCCAGGCTTCATGAATAAATCTCAAGGTTCCTGAACAGTTTTCTTCATTCTGAGGTCCTGTAGATCTGAAAGAGGTTCCTGGAGAACGTGCTACGTTCTGAGTGTAATACATTATGAACGCATTACATCGTGTTTAAAGGTCTTTACAATTCTTTTATTCCTGGAAAATGTTACAGAAACAATTCTAAGAACGTGTTCAAAGTTAAGAGCGCTTTAACAGTCGTTAACAGGATGTAGTGGACTACGCCCGGGTTTGTTTACCGAGTCTCTCGCTGTATCGGATTCTAAACGATAAAAAGCCTAAACCGCAGCACTGCGCTGTTGATCACGGTCACACAGCCTGCAGTAGAAGATAAGAACTCCATCGAGCCGCCGCTGTAATCCGTGACCTCAGTGCAGGTCGTTTTGTTCTACACCTGTGGTTTTAATGATTTATCAATGCTCTGTTATTAATCTTCTACTCGCCCATTTATTATTTACTACACTCCTAATAATGAGCCGCCATCAGAACCCGGACAACACTGCCGTACGTCTGGCTTGAGAAAGAACAGGGTTTGAAATGTTTGCACCAAAACTAGCACCAATCAGTAATCCAGATGTTATGATTCTGCGACACCAGATGGATGCGTGTTCAAATCCCAGGAGACACACTGGATTTAGTGCTAATGCTAACGTGTCCAAGGACAGAAACTCAACAAACACACTCTATTTCCAGTATACGGCTCCTCACCAAACTGGACCTTGCTGCTGGGATCCAGTCCGCCCGGGATCTATCTGTGGTCCTGCCTGTGGTCCAGCGACTACATTTGGGACTGAAGGAGACATCGTGGAGATTTCATTCTCCCAGACTGATCCATTAGTCTGGAGAGTTAGGAAGCTAACACGAACGTTGGTAGCAAGCAGAAGTAAACACATCAGGGAAGAGCCGTACCGGAAAGCGTGAAGTGAGAGAGGTGATGTCTCCTCTTCACATCAACGACGTGGCTGTTTTATTTTGGTTGGCGCTCCGAGACGCAACCGTTACAACCGTCACTTCTCATGAAGCAGAGAGAACCGAAACTGATTGGACGACCTTGACAAAGCTAATTTGCATAATTCCCAGTGGCCCTTTTACAGCAGTGACAGCATGACGTTCTCAGTCAGCTAAAGCATAAAAATGTTCCCACACACACACACACACACACACCACACACACACACACACACACACACACACACTCACACAGAGAGGAACATAAAAATCAGCATCTGTTTTGTAAATTACACAATGAGTGCCCTTTTATCATCAGCAGAATGAAATATAGATGATTAAATTACACAACTTGTGTGGATTCAATATGTTTATAGAGGAAGTTATTAATATTCATAAATATCCATCCAGGATCTACATTACTGGTGTGAGGAACAACATCTACATTACTGGTGTGAGGAACAGGACCTACATTACTGGTGTGAGGAACAACATCTACATTACTGGTGTGAGGAACAACATCTACATTACTGGTGTGAGGAACAACATCTACATTACTGGTGTGAGGAACAACATCTACATTACTGGTGTGAGGAACAACATCTACATTACTGGTGTGAGGAACAACATCTACATTACTGGTGTGAGGAACAACATCTACATTACTGGTGTGAAGAACAACATCTACATTACTGGTGTGAGGAACAACATCTACATTACTGGTGTGAGGAACAACATCTACATTACTGGTGTGAGGAACAACATCTACATTACTGGTGTGAGGAACAACATCTACATTACTGGTGTGAGGAACAACATCTACATTACTGGTGTGAGGAACAGGACCTACATTACTGGTGTGAGGAACAGGACCTACATTACTGGTGTGAGGAACAACATCTACATTACTGGTGTGAGGAACAACATCTACATTACTGGTGTGAAGAACAACATCTACATTACTGGTGTGAGGAACAACATCTACATTACTGGTGTGAGGAACAACATCTACATTACTGGTGTGAGGAACAACATCTACATTACTGGTGTGAGGAACAACATCTACATTACTGGTGTGAGGAACAACATCTACATTACTGGTGTGAGGAACAACATCTACATTACTGGTGTGAAGAACAACATCTACATTACTGGTGTGAAGAACAACATCTACATTACTGGTGTGAGGAACAACATCTACATTACTGGTGTGAAGAACAACATCTACATTACTGGTGTGAGGAACAACATCTACATTACTGGTGTGAAGAACAACATCTACATTACTGGTGTGAGGAACAGGACCTACATTACTGGTGTGAAGAACAACATCTACATTACTGGTGTGAGGAACAACATCTACATTACTGGTGTGAGGAACAGGACCTACATTACTGGTGTGAGGAACAACATCTACATTACTGGTGTGAGGAACAGGACCTACATTACTAGTGTGAGGAACAACATCTACATTACTGGTGTGAAGAACAACATCTACATTACTGGTGTGAGGAACAGGACCTACATTACTGGTGTGAGGAACAACATCTACATTACTGGTGTGAGGAACAACATCTACATTACTGGTGTGAGGAACAACATCTACATTACTGGTGTGAGGAACAGAACCTACATTACTGGTGTGAGGAACAACATCTACATTACTGGTGTGAGGAACAACATCTACATTACTGGTGTGAAGAACAACATCTACATTACTGGTGTGAGGAACAACATCTACATTACTGGTGTGAGGAACAACATCTACATTACTGGTGTGAAGAACAACATCTACATTACTGGTGTGAGGAACAACATCTACATTACTGGTGTGAGGAACAGGACCTACATTACTGGTGTGAGGAACAACATCTACATTACTGGTGTGAGGAACAGGACCTACATTACTAGTGTGAGGAACAACATCTACATTACTGGTGTGAAGAACAACATCTACATTACTGGTGTGAGGAACAGGACCTACATTACTGGTGTGAGGAACAACATCTACATTACTGGTGTGAGGAACAACATCTACATTACTGGTGTGAGGAACAGAACCTACATTACTGGTGTGAGGAACAGGACCTACATTACTGGTGTGAGGAACAACATCTACATTACTGGTGTGAGGAACAGGACCTACATTACTGGTGTGAGGAACAACATCTACATTACTGGTGTGAGGAACAACACCTACATTACTGGTGTGAGGAACAGAACCTACATTACTGGTGTGAGGAACAGGACCTACATTACTGGTGTGAGGAACAACATCTACATTACTGGTGTGAGGAACAACATCTACATTACTGGTGTGAGGAACAACATCTAAATTACTGGTGTGAGGAACAACATCTACATTACTGGTGTGAGGAACAACATCTACATTACTGGTGTGAGGAACAACATCTAAATTACTGGTGTGAGGAACAACATCTACATTACTGGTGTGAGGAACAACATCTACATTACTGGTGTGAGGAACAACATCTACATTACTGGTGTGAGGAACAACATCTACATTACTGGTGTGAAGAACAACATCTACATTACTGGTGTGAGGAACAACATCTACATTACTGGTGTGAGGAACAACATCTACATTACTGGTGTGAGGAACAACATCTACATTACTGGTGTGAAGAACAACATCTACATTACTGGTGTGAAGAACAACATCTACATTACTGGTATGAGGAACAACATCTACATTACTGGTGTGAGGAACAGGACCTACATTACTGGTGTGAGGAACAACATCTACATTACTGGTGTGAGGAACAGGACCTACATTACTGGTGTGAGGAACAGGACCTACATTACTGGTGTGAGGAACAACATCTACATTACTGGTGTGAGGAACAACATCTACATTACTGGTGTGAGGAACAACATCTACATTACTGGTGTGAGGAACAGGACCTACATTACTGGTGTGAGGAACAGGACCTACATTACTGGTGTGAGGAACAGGACCTACATTACTGGTGTGAGGAACAAACCTACATTCTGGTGTGAGGAAATAACATAATACTGGTGTGAGGAACAACATCTACATTACTGGTGTGAGGAACAACATCTACATTACTGGTGTGAGGAACAACATCTACATTACTGGTGTGAGGAACAGGACCTACATTACTGGTGTGAGGAACAACATCTACATTACTGGTGTGAGGAACAGGACCTACATTACTGGTGTGAGGAACAACATCTACATTACTGGTGTGAGGAACAGGACCTACATTACTGGTGTGAGGAACAACATCTACATTACTGGTGTGAAGAACAGGACCTACATTACTGGTATGAGGAACAACATCTACATTACTGGTGTGAGGAACAGGACCTACATTACTGGTGTGAGGAACAACATCTACATTACTGGTGTGAGGAACAACATCTACATTACTGGTGTGAGGAACAACATCTACATTACTGGTGTGAGGAACAGAACCTACATTACTGGTGTGAGGAACAACATCTACATTACTGGTGTGAGGAACAACATCTACATTACTGGTGTGAGGAACAACATCTACATTACTGGTGTGAGGAACAACATCTACATTACTGGTGTGAGGAACAACATCTACATTACTGGTGTGAACAACATCTACATTACTGGTGTGAGAACAACATCTACATTACTGGTGTGAGGAACAGCACCTACATTACTGGTGTGAGGAACAACATCTATATTACTGGTGTAGAAAAACGGACCTACATTACTGGTGTGAGGAACAACATCTACATTACTGGTGTGAGGAACAACATCTACATTACTGGTGTGAGGAACAGGACTCTACATTACTGGTGTGAGGAACAACATCTACATTACTGGTGTGAGGAACAACATCTACATTACTGGTGTGGAGGAACAGAACCTACATTACTGGTGTGAGGAACAGGACCTACATTACTGGTGTGAGGAACAGGACCTACATTACTGGTGTGAGGAACAACATCTACATTACTGGTGTGAGGAACAGACTCTACATTACTGGTGTGAGGAACAACATCTACATTACTGGTGTGAGGAACAACATCTACATTACTGGTGTGAGGAAACAGAACCTACATTACTGGTGTGAGGAACAGGACCTACATTACTGGTGTGAGGAACAGACTACATTACTGGTGTGAGGAACAGGACCTACATTACTGGTGTGAGGAACAACATCTACATTACTGGTGTGAGGAACAGGACCTACATTACTGGTGTGAGGAACAGGACCTACATTACTGGTGTGAGGAACAACATCTACATTACTGGTGTGAGGAACAACATCTACATTACTGGTGTGAGGAACAACATCTACATTACTGGTGTGAAGAACAACATCTACATTACTGGTGTGAAGAACAACATCTACATTACTGGTGTGAAAGAACAACATCTACATTACTGGTGTGAGGAACAACATCTACATTACTGGTGTGAAGAACAACATCTACATTACTGGTGTGAGGAACAACATCTACATTACTGGTGTGAAGAACACATCTACATTACTGGTGTGAGAAACGACCTACATTACTGGTGTGAGGAACAACATCTACATTACTGGTGTGAGGAACAGACCTACATTGGTGGAGGAACAACATCTACATTACTGGTGTGAGGAACAGGACCTACATTACTGGTGTGAGGAACAATATCTACATTACTGGTGTGAGGAACAGGACCTACATTACTAGTGTGAGGGAACAACATCTACATTACTGGTGTGAAGAACAACATCTACATTACTGGTGTGAGGAACAGGACCTACATTACTGGTGTGAGGAACAACATCTACATTACTGGTGTGGAGAACAACATCCACATTACTGGTGTGAGGAACAACATCTACATTACTTGTGTGAGGAACAGAACCTACATTACTGGTGTGAGGAACAACACCTACATTACTGGTGTGAGGAACAACATCTACATTACTGGTGTGAGGAACAACATCCACATTACTGGTGTGAAGAACAACATCTACATTACTGGTGTGAAGAACAACATCTCACATTACTGGTGTAGAGGAACAACATCTACATTACTGGTGTGAGGAAAAACACCTACATTACATGGTGTAGAAAGAAACATCTACATTACTGGTGTGAAGAACAACATCTACATTACTGGTGTGAGGAACAACATCTACATTACTGGTGTGAGGAACAGGACCTACATTACTGGTGTGAAGAACAACATCTACATTACTGGTGTGAGGAACAACATATACATACATACTGGTGAGGAACAGGACCTACATTACTGGTGTGAGGAACAACATCTACATTACTGGTGTGGAGGGAACAGGACCTACATTACTAGTGTGAGGAACAACATCTACATTACTGGTGTGAAGACAACATCTACATTACTGGTGTGAGGAACAGGACCTACATTACTGGTGTGAGGAACAACACCTACATTACTGGTGTGAAGAACAACATCTATATTACTGTGTGAAGAACAACATCTACATTACTGGTGTGAGGAACAACATCTACATTACTGGTGTGAGGAACAGGACCTACATTACTGGTGTGAAGAACAACATCTACATTACTGGTGTGAGGAACAACATCTACATTACTGGTGGAGAACAGGACCACATTACTGGTGTGAGGAACAACATTCACATTACTGGTGAGGACAGACTACATTACTAGTGTGAGGAACAACATCTACATTACTGGTGTGAAGAACAACATCTACATTACTGGTGTGAGGAACAGGACCTACATTACTGGTGTGAGGAACAACATCTACATTACTGGTGTGAGGAACAGGACCTACATTACTGGTGTGAGGAAGACCTACATTACTGGTGTGAGGAACAACATCTACATTACTGGTGTGAGGGAACAGGACCTACATTACTGGTGTGAGGAACAACATCTAATACATTGGTGTGAGGAACAGGACCTACATTACTGGTGTGAGGAACAAACATCTACATTACTGGTGTGAGGAACAGGACCTACTATTACTGGTGTGAGGAACAACATCTACATTACTGGTGTGAGGAACAGGACCTACATTACTGGTGTGAGGAACAACATCTACATTACTGGTGTGAGGAACAAACATCTACATTACTGGTGTGAGGAACAGGACCTACATTACTGGGTGAGGGAACAGGACCTACATTACTGGTGTGAGGAAAAAGACCACATTACTGGTGTGAGGAACAACATCTACATTACTGGTGTGAAGAACAACATCTACATTACTGGTGTGAAGAACAAACATCTACATTACTGGTGTGAAGAACAACATCTACATTACTGGTGTGAAGAACAAATATCCACATTACTGGTGGAGGAACAACATCTACATTACTGGTGTGAAGGAACAACATCTACATTACTGGTGTGAGGAACAAACATCTACATTACTGGTGTGAGGAACAACATCTACATTACTGGTGTGAGGAACAACATCTACATTACTTGTGTGAGGAACAGGACCTACATTACTGGTGTGAGGAACAACATCTACATTACTGGTGTGAAGAACAACATCTACATTTATGGTGTGGAATTATATTTGGTGTGGAAGAACAACATCTACATTACTGGTGTGGAAGAACAACATCTACATTACGTGTGAGGGAACAACATCTACATTACTGGTGTGAGGAACAACATCTACATTACTGGTGTGAGGAACAACATCTACATTACTGGTGTGAGGAACAACATCTACATTACTGGTGTGAGGGAGGAACATCTACATTACTTGTGTGGTGAACAGGACCTACATTACTGGTTCTTCTTGTGAGGAACAGCACTATATTAGTGCCCGTGTGGGGGAACCACACCTACTGCACTTCCACGCTAGGGAGGAACAGGGTCAATTTGGTCCTGCTGATGCATCCTGGCACTGGTTTGATGTTTCGTTAGCTTTTTGGTATGGTGGGGTGGTCCCATAGCATCACTATAAAAACTTGTTCTCCGCGAAGAAGAGAGGCTTTATTTTTATTTGTTTTTGGATCGTTAAACTTATTTTTTGTTGGGCGTTGTGTTTTTTTTATTGGGAAGAAGAGAGAGTTGGTACGTGAGTGGCTTTTTTTTTATTATTTTTTTGTTTTTGGTGTTGTTTTTGGAAAAAAAGAACGACGATTAGAAATGCAGGGTTTTGGCGTTTGTTGGTTTTACAAACCTTTTTCTTTTAAATTTTAATCCTTTCAAACAAAAAAAAAAAAAAAAAAAAAAAAAAAACTTTTACAAGCTTAAATTTTTTATATTTTTTTTTACAAAAAATTTTATTAACAACCTAAATTTTAAATTCTTACAAAATTTTTTATTTATATTTATTAATTTCTTTAGGGTTAAAATTTTAGTTTACAAAAATAAAGTGTGAACGCTTTTAGCACTTAAAAAAATTTTTTTTATAGTTGGTGTTATGGGGGTGGGAAGATGTTTTTTTTTTTTAGTTTATGTTTTTTATTGGGGTTGATGTTGGTGAGAGGTGTAGTTTAATTATTGGTGTTGTTTTTTTTTTGGGAGGCGGTTAGTGGTTGTTATTTTATAATTTATTATATAGCTATTTTTTTAGCGTTATTATTGTGTGTAGTATTAATATAAAACTTTTTTTTTTTTTTAATTTTTTTGGGTTGGGGAGAGGTTTGGGGTTGTTTACGGGTGTGGATGAGTAGGAGAGAAGAATAAGTAGTTTTTTTATTTTTTTAAAAACTTATGTTTTGTAGTTGTGTGTAAAAAATAAGTGTTGTGGGGGGGGGTGGACACTTGATAGGATAGATTTTATTAAGATTATAAAAATAAGTGGGTTTTGTATTTTTTTTTTTAGTAAAGAATTGGTGTGGTGTGTAGCGTTGGTGTTTTTTTAAATTTTTTGGTGGTGTGTGTTGTTTTTTGTTGTGGTGGGGATGAGGTGTAGATAAGTTTTTTTTAATAGATAGTTGTTTTTTTTAAGGTTGGTTAGAAGAATTTTTTAGCAAAAATAGTTTTTTTTAACTTTTATTAAATTTTAATCCAACCAACAAAAAGTGTCGGCCAATAATATATTAGAGTTGTATGGTTGTGGTTCGTGGCCAGTTACAAACACATAATTTTTTAGTGTTACAAGTTATGCGTGTGTGGGCACTTTATAGCCATTTTTTAAAAGGAGGAATTTGTGCCTCAAGGCCAACTTTAAATTAAACACAATGTGTTGTAGGTTTTTTGTGTGTGTGTTTTGGGCAGTTTAGTGTTTTGAGAGCAGGACTTTTAAAGGGTTTAATGGTGTAACTTTTCGGGTTTAGGAGGCGTTGGCGCTTGTTCCGCTCAGACTTAGCTTTGTGTGGAAGTGTACGCCGTATTGTCAGTTTTTCACATATATGGGTTCGGCTGGTGATAATGATCAAGCTGTTTACACTCTGTGTGCTATTGCAGTGATAGACAGTGATGCAGTGTGTGTGTGTGTGTGTGTGTGTGTGTGTGTGTGTGTGTTTTACCCTTTATCGTGTATGAACGCTAGTGTTAGTGTGTGTTTGGGTGGATCAGATATCAGGGTCTCTAGGGTGCAAACAAAGTTACACCCAGTTCAAAGATCTGGAAATAAGCAGAAGTGTGAAAGTCTGAAAGGCGGTTAATGGTGTAGCGGTACTCTGCGTCCATGCTAGCTCAACCTCGTCTGTACATACTGTAACGACGGCGTTACGCACTCTTTTTGTGATGAAAAACACACCAAACGATTAGTACTGGGACGTGCTAGCACGTCATTTATCGTATCATTTGTACTACAGAATTCGATTCACCGTTCCCTTCATTCATGTTTCCGCATTTCATTCGCACCGCTCGAAAAGGCGTGCTTGAATCCGGCGAAGCAAGCCGTCACAAAGCTCCGCCCACCTGCCTCGTGGGTAATATTAGCTGGAAAACCTATCGGAAATGGCAGACTGTGTGGGTACCACTGGGACACTCACTTCAACATACTACTGTCTGGGACTCTAGAAGTCAGCTAGACTATGTAGCACTTTTGTGGGCGTGGCCTGTCATTTTTCAGGTTCCAATACGTAATGGCAGTATTCATGCTCGAACGATAAGTTCGTAAACATCACCATGTTTTGTTTGTTTGTTTAAAATGTCACTGTTAATGTCACAAATAAACCCAGGAAGATGTACGACTGCGGCGTTTCTGCGACTGAACGGGACCTAAGCGCCAATTCGATGTAATTCGGGCCATAGGATTGGTCCGAGGAATTCGCCAGAGCCAATCGTACGGATTAGTTGCTGTTCGTACAAAACACGAAGTTGTTGCACTGTCGCTTGCTAGCGTGAACGCAGAGTTACATTGTGTTAGTGAGTGTTAGTGAGTGTTGGTGAGTGTTGGTGAGTGTTAGTGTGTGTTAGTGTGTGTTGGACCAGTTCTGGTGTGTGTTAGTGTGTGTTAGTGAGTGTTCGTGTGTGTTGGACCAGTTCTGGTGTGTGTTAGTGTGTGTTGGTGTGTGTTGGTGTGTGTTAGTGTGTGTTGGACCAGTTCTGGTGTGTGTTGGTGTGTGTTGGTGTGTGTTGGTGAGTGTTGGTGTGTGTTAGTGTGTGTTGGACCAGTTCTGGTGTGTGTTAGTGTGTGTTAGTGTGTGTTGGACCAGTTCTGGTGTGTGTTAGTGTGTGTTGGTGAGTGTTGGACCAGTTCTGGTGTGTGTTAGTGTGTGTTGGTGTGTGTTGGTGTGTGTTAGTGTGTGTTGGACCAGTTCTGGTGTGTGTTGGTGTGTGTTAGTATGTGTTAGTGTGTGTTGGTGAGTGTTGGTGAGTGTTGGTGTGTGTTAGCGTGTGTTGAACCAGTTCTGGTGTGTGTTCGTGTGTGTTAGTATGTGTTCGTGTGTGTTGGACCAGTTCTGGTGTGTGTTAGTGTGTGTTGGTGTGTGTTGGTGTGTGTTAGTGTGTGTTGGACCAGTTCTGGTGTGTGTTGGTGTGTGTTGGTGTGTGTTGGTGAGTGTTGGTGTGTGTTAATGTGTGTTGGACCAGTTCTGGTGTGTGTTAGTGTGTGTTGGTGTGTGTTGGTGTGTGTTAGTGTGTGTTGGACCAGTTCTGGTGTGTGTTGGTGTGTGTTAGTATGTGTTAGTGTGTGTTCGTGTGTGTTAGTGTGTGTTAGTATGTGTTTGTGTGTGTTGGACCAGTTCTGGTGTGTGTTAGTGTGTGTTCGTGTGTGTTAGTGTGTGTTAGTATGTGTTAGTGTGTGTTGGACCAGTTCTGGTGTGTGTTAGTGTGTGTTGGTGTGCTTTTGTGTGTTGGTGATGTGACGGGATGAGCTTTTGTGTTGGTGTGCTTTTGTGTTCTGTATGTGTGTGTGTTGCTGGTTAGCGTGTGTGTGTTAGCTAGTTAAAGTGTGTGTTAGCTGGTGCTCGTATCAGATATGTGATGTGATTGACCTCGCACCGAACAGCTGATGAAGAGACTGAAGGATTGACCCGCGGGAAGACGGAGAGGAGGTGTGGAGGAGTGCAGGAATGGAGGTGTGGAGGAGTGGAGGAGAGGAGGTGTGGAGGAGAGGAGGTGTGGAGGAATGGAGGAATGGAGGAGTGGAGCAGTGGAGGAGAGGAGGAGTGGAGGAGAGGAGGTGTGGAGGAATGGAGGAATGGAGGAGTGGAGCAGTGGAGGAGAGGAGGAGTGGAGGAGAGGAGGAGTGGAGGAATGGAGGAATGGAGGAGTGGAGGAGTGGAGCAGTGGAGGAGAGGAGGTGTGGAGGAATGGAGGAGTGGAGGAGAGGAAGAGTGGAGGAGAGGAGGAGTGGAGGAGAGGAGGAGTGGAGGAGAGGAGGTGTGGAGGAATGGAGGAGAGGAGGAGTGGAGGAGAGGAGGAGTGGAGGAGAGGAGGAGCGGAGGAGTGGAGGAGTGGAGGAGAGGAGGAGTGGAGGAGAGGAGGAGAGGAGGAGTGGAGGAGAGGAGGAGAGGAGGAGTGGAGGAGTGGAGGAGAGGAGGAGAGGAGAGGAGGAGAGGAGGAGAGGAGGAGTGGAGGAGTGGAGGAGAGGAGGAGTGGAGGAGAGGAGGAGAGGAGGAGAGGAGGAATGGAGGAGTGGAGGAGTGGAGGAGAGGAGGAGTGGAGGAGTGGAGGAGAGGAGGTGTGGAGGAGAGGAGCAGTGGAGGAGAGGAGGTGTGGAGGAGTGGAGGAGAGGAGGAGTGGAGGAGAGGAGGAGAGGAGCAGTGGGGTAGAGGAGCAGTGGAGGAGCGGTGTGAAGCGTTGATGAGTTCTGCGTATTCTTCTGTGTAAAACGTCGTGTGTTTGAGTGGAGACGTCAGGAACGGTGTGAGTTTATCAGGAATCTCTCAGAAAGCTGATGCACGTTCCTCCAGCGCTTCCTCTTCAAACCTTAACTCTGGAATATGATCGTCTGTTCGTCTCTGACGTCTCGTCTTAATGTCCGCTGATGGAAAAGCGTCTCAGCCTGATGCAGAGTCCGGGCCGAGCGCACACACACACACACACACACACACACACACACACACACACACACACACACCCCGCCGTGACCGAGTACTGAGGCGTCAGTCCGTCACGCAGACAGAGGGGAGGCCGTGTGTTCTTCAGCTCCCTCAGTGTCTGGGGTGTTTAATCCAGTTCCGGATCATCCACTTCTGTCCCGAGCAGCGCTGCAGAACCAACCGCAGACCGAAACTCGCCTCCTTAGACATCTCCACCTCCAGACAGCGGCCCGTGTCTCTGTTTATAATCGGACCGTTCTGGAAAACATAATCACCGTCTAAACATCTCTCTGTCTGCTGTTGGATCTCTTTCTATCTTCATATCTATCTGTCTGTCTGGATTCCTGTCTGTCTCTGTCTGTCTGTCTGTCCATCTGGGTTCCTGTCTGTCTCTCTGTCTGTCCGTCTGTGTTCCTGTCTGTTTGTTCGTCTGTGTTACTGTCTGTCTCTCTGTCTGTGTTCCTGTCTGTCTGTCTGTGTTCCTGTCTGTTTCTGTCTGTCTTTCTGTCTGTGTTCCTGTCTGTCTGTGTTCCTGTCTGTTTCTGTCTGTCTCTCTGTCTGTGTTCCTGTCTGTCTCTCTGTCTGTGTTCCTGTCTGTTTCTGTCTGTCTGTCTGTGTTCCTGTATGTTTCTGTCTGTCTCTCTGTCTGTGTTCCTGTCTATCTCTCTGTCTTCATTTCTCTCGGTCTAAATTTCTGTCTGTCTGTATTTCTCTTTGTCTGCATTTCTGTCTGTCTCTCTGTCAAATTTTCTGTCTGTCTGTGTTTCTGTCTGTTTCTGTCAGCATCTCTGTCTGTTTGCGTTTCTGTCTGTCTGTCTGTCTTCATTTCTTTCTGTCTAAATTTCTGTCTGTCTGCATTTCTCTTTGTCTGTATTTCTGTCTGTCTCTCTGTCTAATTTTCTGTCTGTCTGTCTGCATTTCCATCTGTCTGTCTGCGTTTTCCGTCTCTGCCAGTACACAAGAGCGGGCGATATGATAATAAGTGATATCACAGTATATTAGTATCATCGCGGTTGATATCGGCAGCTGTTCTGAATATTCAAGTCTAATATTGTCATTTTTACTCCTCCGAATAAATAAATGAATATATTTGAACCTTCTCCATAATATGGCTCTACTAAAGATCATGACACATATCACGTATCAAGGTAAAGTATTGAAATGTGATAGATTTTCCATATGTCACACCCTTAGCATGACTCCCGCGCGGTACACCGGACTGCGCTGCACATTAGAAGGACATACAGGACTGAAGCTGCAGTAAATAATTCACTGTACCTGAGTGAAGTCCCAAAGTCTCTGTGAGGATCGCGACACTGCGTCACATTTCTTTAAGCTCGGCGTTCGGCCCCGCCCATCGTCAATCAGACATTTAGTGTCCGGTAAAAACGTGGTAGAGCCCAGGGGTCCTAACTGCAGCACGCCCTCTGTAGAGTACCGAGCTAACTGGAAGAGAAAATCAGAGAAAAACGGGTTAGAAAAAGTCCCCAAAAAAAAGGCAGCATGATTTGATCTGAGGCGATTCCTATTACAAACAAGCACGCAAGAACAAAACAGCGTTCCACTGTGAAGCTCATGAAGCCACGACGCTCGGAGCTCTTCGGAGTCCTTACTGGATTAAATCAACTTTTACTTATCCCCAAGGAGCCAATTAGTGGCTGCACATATTAATTGTCATCATCAAAAGCGCAGAAACGACACCGCATCCGTCACGTTAACAACCGTCTAGCGGACGCTCTTATTCGGAGAAGTACTCCCAGAATCTGAAAGGCTTCACGACGCAAATAATCATCTGGCCAATCAGGTTAGAGCTCAGGGGTCAAGAGGAAACGTCACTGGTGGATCGTTACAAAACCCACGGCAGCACGTTGTGAGGGAAATGCTTCCATGGAGATCACAGCACATAACGTATAGGTTAGGGGTTATTTACATTGAGCTTGTTGGCGCAAATCAACGTATCCATTAAGTACCGTGACCTGTAGCTGCAGGGCTGGATACATCACTAACCCCAGACATCTCGACCTGTATACTCACCTCCATTCACCTACCTACCACAGGTATTCTCAAAACTCGGAACGTCTCGGTATTCTCAGAATAAGTCTCTGTATAATCCGCCGGTGTTCTGACCCCCGCTCTGGACTCTGATAACGAGTCCTACAGAAACAACATGCTGATTAAGTAGTAAAGCGCGCGACTCTTTTCTGAATCGACCGTTGGTAAGAAATGTCTTTTTTTTAAAACCAGGCATCATGAATTAGCCTGAACGGACACTAGACGGAACTCCCAAAAAAACGGAAAAGGACGCGATACGGCGGCAAAACGACACCGAATATTAAAAAAAGTGCCGAACAAACACCGTCCTGTAACTCTAACGCTAGCGTAACGCGGAGCCGAGTGAAAACGAAGACGCTGGGTGATGTCTTTACGAAGCTCGTAACGGAAACGTTGGCCAAAGGCCGTTAACCTTTTTGTCGATGGTGCAAACACGATGCTTCATCACCAGAGACACTATCTTGGGAACGTGTCATACTTCTGAGTTAAACCATGCTAGCTAGTTGGACTTAAATCGAATACATTTATTTAAAAGAAACCCCCCCCGCACACACACACACACACACACACACACAGTGTAAATACTGTCTAATACCAACAGGACAAACATGCTAACCCTGCTGAAACATCTCATATATTCCATTTATTTATGATTGTTTCAGCAAGGCTTCTCTCTTACAGATTTCCACACCTAATACCACCGAGTACAGCGAGTCCATTACTGTAAAGCCCCTGTACTGCGCTCAATAATTCAGCTGAAAGACAATATTGCACCTGGGATCAGGTGGCACGCCGTGGGAAATGTAGCTCATCCTATTGTGCGCTGTAGAGAAAGAAACGATCGCTCGGAGCAGATCGACAGAAACGCTGAAACAAAACGCGGCTGTGGGGAATCGATTAGCGCTGAAACGCGTCTGTTAGCACGCGCGCAGCTTAAAGAGGACCGGTGATGGGTTCAGCGGTCACTCTGCCTTACTGACCAGGTTATTATAACAACGGGAGACTATCAGGTGTAGTAAAAAGGTATGCAGGGGATAACCGTATCGGCTGACGGTTTGTCATGACCTCCGCGCGTATCATCCCCGCGTATCACACCCCCTACTGTACGGACCAGACCCGACATGAATCTCACACGGAACGCTGCTTTAAAACACTACCGTATAACTAACAGAGCAAGGTCTTTACACTTCCAACCTGCTCGCGTGATGTACGCGTTACGTGCTCGCCCTCGTACTTGCTCCGTCCGCAGATTACATTAGCAAAGCGAGCTAGCTGTACTAGCTAACTATCTGTACTAGTGACGGGAGAAGATGAAACCGTGGGGAGAAGTTTTTCATCAACTTTTGTGGAGTGTGTGTGTGTGTGTGTGTGTGTGTGTGTGTGTGTGTGTGTGTGTGTGAAATGACGCTGTATCGTGTAACACAGGTCATTATTGTAATGTAATGTTCCGATACAGCTGGAGTATTTCCCCTAGGGTATGATTACACACTTCCATTACTGAGAGAGAGAGAGAGAGAGAGAGAGAGAGAGAGAGAGAGAGAGAGAGAGACAGACCATGAGAGAGAAGCAAAAGGACAGACAGATGGAGAGACAGACTGAAAGACTGAGACAGAAAGAGGGAGAGGGAGAGAGAAAGAGATACATAGATATAAAGAAAGACAGATGCAGAGAAAGACAAAGAGAAGAGAGAGAGAGAAAAAAGTAAAGACAGAGAAAAAGAGAGACAAAGAGAAGGAGAGAGAGACACAGACAGGAACTCAGACAGACAGAATTTGAAAACGCCTTGTAACGTGTTCTGAGAAAACTTCACACACTCTGTGATCCGCACACGACCCCCGTTACTATAGAAACGATAACTTTAATATGAACCTGCACCGCTGTCAGAGCTGCTGTTATAGAAAACTAATCTACAGCTTCTGACCAATCAGGACGCAGAACTCTTACCTGAGACGACATGCCGTGGCAGGGGTAAAGTATCGCTCTGTTATCATCCTCTGAGCCTTGATCCAGGCAATAACCGCTCGCTTTACTGTTCCTCACCTGCACACACACACACACACACACACACACACACACACACACACACACACACACACACACACACGCTTGATGTAGACGATCCCATAATTCTATTC
>CM022773.1:1092810-1111908 GCA_012411365.1 Ameiurus melas | reverse complement strand
ATAGCATTGTGTGTGGTTAGTACAGGTAGTGTACAAGAGTATTGGCTGTGTGTGTACAGGTAGTGACAGTATTGTGTGTGTGTGTGTGTGTGCGGTACAGGTGCAGTACAGTATGTGTGTGTGTGTGTGTGTACAGGGTGCAGGCATTGTGTGTGTGTGTGTGTGTGTGTGCAAGAGGTACAGGTAGTGTACAGTATTGTGTGTGTGTGGGTGTGTGTGTGTGTGTTGTGTGGTAGGTACAGGTGTGTGTGTGTTGTGCAGTGTAGTGTACAGTATTGTGTGTGTGTGTGTGTGTGTGTGTGTGGTACAGGTAGTGTACAGTATTGTGTGTGTGTGTGTGTGTGTGTGGCCAGGTAGTGTACAGTATAGTTTTTTGTGTGTGTGTGTGTGTTGTACAGGTAGTGTAACAGAATGGTGTGTGTGTGTGTGTGTGTTGTACAGGTAGTGTACAGTATTGTGTGTGTGTGTGGTACAGGGTAGTGTGTCAGTATTGTGTGTGTGTGTGTGTGTGTGTGTGGTACAGGTAGGTACAGTATGTGTGTGTGTGTGTGTGTACAGGTAGTGTATGTGTGTGTGTGTGTGTGTGTGTGTGTGTTACAGGTAGTAGTATTGTGGGTGTGTGTGTGTGTGTGTGTGTGTGTGTACAGGTTGCAGTATGAGTGTGTGTGTGTTGTACAGGTAGTGTACAGTATTGTTTACACTGATGAACACTGAGATGAAGAAAGGGTATAGTAACTCACCAGGCCGTGTTAAACTCCACATGTGCGTCGAAAGAATCGACGAGGGGCCGTAGCAGCGTTCAGCCGTGAATCGAGGCGGATCAGACCTTCCCTCTAGAGTTCCTCACGATTCACTAACCGGGATAAACATACTGATCCAGGTTATACTTCAGCTCCACTGAGAGAACAAAACACAAACACCGGAAGTTACACATAAATTAAGGCTACAGTATTTATTTATATAACCTACAACAACAAATACTACATCTGTGAATAAACACTACAGCACTAGATAAACACTACACCGAATAAACACTACAACACTGAATAAACACTACAACACTGAATAAACACTACAGCACTAGATAAACACTACACCACTGATAAACACTACAACCACTACAAATACTACAACACTAGATAAATACACCACTGAACAAACACTACAACACTAGATAAAACTACAACACTATAAACACTACACCACATAAACACTACAACAGAATAAACACTACACCACTGAATAAACTACACCACTAGAAAACACTACAGCACGAAAAACACCACACCACTAGATAAACATACACACAAAACAAACACACCACTAATAAACACTACACCACTGATAAATACTAAACACGTAGATAAATACTACACCACTGAACAAACACTACACCACTAATAAACACTACACCACTGAATAAACACTACAACACTAAAAATACTACAACACTAGATAAACAACACACTGAATAAACACTACAACACTGAATAAACACTACACCACTGAATAAACATACACCACTAGATAAACACTACAGACTGAATAAACACCACACCACTAGATAAACACTACAACTGAATAAACACTACAGCACTGAATAAACACACACACCATGAATAAACACTACACAACTAGATAAAACACTACAACACTAGATAAACAACAGCACTGAATTAACACTACACCACTGAATAAACACTACACACGAATAAACACTAAAGCACTGAATAACACACACCACGATAAACACTACAACACTAGATAAACACTACAACACCAGATAAACAAAAAAACTACAGCACTGGAATAAACACTACATAACTAGATAAACACTAGACCACTAGATAAATAACTACACACGAATAAACACTAACCACTGAATAAACACTACAGCACTGAATAAACACTACAGCACTGATAAACACCACACCACTAGATAAATACTACAACACTAGATAACACTACAACACCAGATAAACACTACAGCACGGAATTAACACTACAACCACTAGATAAACACTACACCACTAGATAAACACTACAACCACCAGATAAACACTACACCACTGAATAAACACTACACCACTAGATAAACACTACACCACTGAATAAACACTACACCACTGAATAAACACTACACACACTAGATAAACACCACACCACTAGATAAACACTACAACACTAGATAAACACTACAACACCAGATAAACACTACAGCACTGAATTAACACTACACCACTGAATAAACACTACACCACTGAATAAACACTACACCACTGAATAAACACTACAGCACTGAATAAACACCACACCACTAGATAAACACTACAACACTAGATAAACACTACAACACCAGATAAACACTACAGCACTGAATTAACACTACACCACTGAATAAACACTACACCACTGAATAAACACTACAGCACTGAATAAACACTACAGCACTGAATAAACACCACACCACTAGATAAACACTACAACACTAGATAAACACTACAACACCAGATAAACACTACAGCACTGAATTAACACTACACCACTAGATAAACACTACACCACTAGATAAACACTACACCACTAGATAAACACTACACCACTGAATAAACACTACACCACTAGATAAACACTACACCACTGAATAAACACTACAGCACTGAATAAACACTACACCACTAGATAAACACTACACCACTAGATAAACACTACAACACTAGATAAACACTACAACACCAGATAAACACTACAGCACTGAATTAACACTACACCACTGAATAAACACTACACCACTGAATAAACACTACACCACTGAATAAACACTACACCACTAGATAAACACTACAACACTAGATAAACACTACAACACCAGATAAACACTACAGCACTGAATTAACACTACACCACTGAATAAACACTACACCACTGAATAAACACTACAGCACTGAATAAACACCACACCACTAGATAAACACTACAGCACTGAATTAACACTACACCACTGAATAAACACTACACCACTGAATAAACACTACAGCACTGAATAAACACTACACCACTAGATAAACACTACACCACTAGATAAACACTACACCACTGAATAAACACTACACCACTGAATAAACACTACAGCACTGAATAAACACCACACCACTAGATAAACACTACAACACCAGATAAACACTACAGCACTGAATTAACACTACACCACTGAATAAACACTACACCACTGAATAAACACTACACCACTGAATAAACACTACAGCACTAGATAAACACTACAACACTGGATAAATACCACATCTGTGAATAAACACTACATCACTAGATAAACACTACACCACTGAATAAACACTACAACACTAGATAAATACTACAGCACTGAATAAACACTACAACACTAGATAAATACTACATCTGTGAATAAACACTACACCACTGAATAAACACTACAACACTGAATAAACACCACACCACTAGATAAACACTACACCACTGAATAAACACTACACCACTGAATAAACACTACACCACTGAATAAACACTACAACACCAGATAAACACTACAGCACTAGATAAACACTACAGCACTGAATAAACACTACACCACTGAATAAACACTACAACACCAGATAAACACTACAGCACTAGATAAATACTACAACACTAGATAAATACTACACCACTGAATAAACACTACACCACTGAATAAATACTACACCACTGAATAAACACTACAACACTGAATAAACACTACAACACCAGATAAACACTACAGCACTAGATAAACACTACACCACTAGATAAACACTACAACACTGAATAAATACTACACCACTGAATAAACACTACACCACTGAATAAACACTACAACACCAGATAAACACTACATCACTAGATAAACACTACAGCACTAGATAAACACTACACCACTAGATAAACACTACAACACTGAATAAACACTACAACACTAGATAAACACTACACCACTGAATAAATACTACACCACTGAATAAACACTACAACACCAGATAAACAGTACAGCACTAGATAAACACTACACCACTGAATAAACACTACAACACTAGATAAATAACACATCTGTGAATAAACACTACATCACTAGATAAACACTACACCACTGAATAAACACTACAACTAGATAAACACTACAACACTGAATAAACACTGCACCACTGAATAAACACTACAACACTAGATAAATATACACACTGAATAAACACTACAACACTAGATAAACACTACAACACTGAATAAACACTACAACACTAGATAAATACTAACACACTGAATAAACACTACAACACTGAATAAACCACAACACTAGATAAATACTACATCTGTGAATAAACACTACATCGAATAAACACTACAACACTGAATAAACACCACACCACTAGATAAACACACACCACTGAATAAACACTACACCACTGAATAAACACTACACCACTGAATAAACACTACAACACCAGATAAACACTACAGCACTAGATAAATACTACACCACTAGATAAATACTACACCACTGAATAAATATACACCACAATAAACACCACACCACTGAATAAACACTACAACACCAGATAAACACTACAGCACTAGATAAATACTACAACACTAGATAAATACTACACCACTGAATAAACACTACAACACTAGATAAACACTACACCACTGAATAAACACTACACCACTGAATAAATACTACAACACTGAATAAACACTACACACAATAAACACTAACACTAGATAAACACTACACCACTGAATAAACACTACACCACTGAATAAACACTACAACACTAGATAAACACTACAACACTGAATAAACACTACAACACTAGATGAACACTACACCACTGAATAACAAACACTAGATAAATACTACAGATCACACCACTGAATAAACACTACACCACTGAATAAACTACAACACTAGATAAATACCACACTGTGAATAAACACTAATCACTAGATAAACACTACACCACTGAATAAACACTACAACACTAGATAAATACTACATCTGTGAATAAACACTACATCACTAGATAAACACTACAACATGATAAACACTACAACACTAGATAAATACTACACTGAATAAACACTACAACACTGAATAAAACTACACATAGAAAACACTACAACACTAGATAAACACTACAACACTAGATAAACACTACAACACCAGATAAACACTACAGCACTGAATAAACACTACACCACTGAATAAACACTACACCACTGAATAAACACTACAGCACTGAATAAACACTACAGCACTGAATAAACACCACACCACTAGATAAACACTACAACACTAGATAAACACTACAACACCAGATAAACACTACAGCACTGAATTAACACTACACCACTAGATAAACACTACACCACTAGATAAACACTACACCACTGAATAAACACTACACCACTGAATAAACACTACAGCACTGAATAAACACTACAGCACTGAATAAACACCACACCACTAGATAAACACTACAACACTAGATAAACACTACAACACCAGATAAACACTACAGCACTGAATTAACACTACACCACTAGATAAACACTACACCACTAGATAAACACTACACCACTAGATAAACACTACACCACTGAATAAACACTACACCACTAGATAAACACTACACCACTGAATAAACACTACACCACTGAATAAACACTACACCACTAGATAAACACTACACCACTAGATAAACACTACAACACTAGATAAACACTACAACACCAGATAAACACTACAGCACTGAATAAACACTACACCACTGAATAAACACTACACCACTGAATAAACACTACACCACTGAATAAACACTACAGCACTGAATAAACACCACACCACTAGATAAACACTACAACACTAGATAAACACTACAACACCAGATAAACACTACAGCACTGAATTAACACTACACCACTGAATAAACACTACACCACTGAATAAACACTACACACGAATAAACACACACCCTAGATAAACACTACACACGATTAACACTACACCACTGAATAAACACTACACCACTGAATAAACACTACACACTGAATAAACACTACACACTAGATAAACACTACAACACTAGATAAACACTACACACTAATAAACAACACCACTGAATAAACACTACACACAAAAACACTACACACTAATAACCCACCACTAAAAACACTACACCCATAACACTACCACGATAACACTAACCACTGATAACACTAACCACTGATAAACACTACACACTAATAAACACTACAACTAATAAACACTACAACACTGATAAAAACTGTATAAACACAACATCACTAGATAACACTACCCACGATAACACTACAACACTAGTATAAACACACTGAATAAACACAACACTATAAATACTACATTGTGAATAAACACTACACCACTGAATAAACACTACAACACTGAATAAACACAACCACTAGAAACACACACTGATAAACACTAACACTGATAAACACTACACACTGATAAACACTACAAACAATAAACTAACACTGATAAACACTACAGCACTGAATAAACATACACATGAATAACACTACAACACAATAAACACTACAACTATAAATAACAACACTAGATAAAACTACAACTGAATAAACAACACACGAATAAATACTACACCACTGAATAAACACCACACCACTAATAAACACTACAACACTGAATAAACACTACAACACAGATAAAAAGACTAGATAAACACTACAACTAATAAACACTACAACACTGAATAAATAACACCGAATAAACACACACTGAATAAACACTACAACACCAGATAAAAATACACACAATAACATATAAACACTACACCACTATAAAAACAACACTGAATAAACACTACAACACTAGATAAATACAACCACTGAATAAATACTACACCACTGAATAAACACTACAACACTAGATAAACAGTACAACTAGATAAACATAAACACTGAATAAACAACAACACTAGATAAATAACAATCTGTGAATAAACACTACATCACTAGATAAACACTACACCACGAATAAAACTACAACACTAGAAACATACAACACTGAATAAACACTGCACCACTGAATAAACACTACAACACTAATAAATACACACACTGAATAAACACTACAACAATAAACATACATAGATAAATACTACAACACTAGATAAATACTACACACTGAATAAACACACCACTGAATAAACACTAAAAATAACCTACAATAATAACACAACACAATATAAAACTATAAACATACACACGAATAAACTACACACTGAATAAACACCAACACTGAATAAACACTACACAAAACACTACAACACCAGATAAACACAATAAAAAACTCACACTAAACTAACACTGATAAAATACAACGATAAAACTAACCACTGAATAAAACTAAACAAAAACACTACACACTAATAAAACTAACACTAATAAACACTAACCACTAATAAACATAAACGATAACACTACAACAATAAACACCACTGAATATATAACCACTGAATAAAACTACAACACAATAAACAAACACTAGTAAAATAAACAAAAACATACAACATAAAAAACAATGTGAATAAACATACAACTAGATAAAATACAACTAATAAACACACAACACTAGATAAAACAAACACTAATAAACACTGCACTGAATAAACACTACAACACTAGATAAAACTACACACTGAATAAACACTAAACACTAGATAAATACTACACTGAATAAACACTACAACACTAGATAAATACTACATGTGATAACACTATCACGAAAAACATACAACACGAATAAACACCACAACAGATAAATACCACATCTGTGAATAAACATTACATCACTAGATAAACACTACACCACTGAATAAACACTACAACACTAGATAAACACTACACCACTGAATAAACACTACAACACTGAATAAACACTACAACACTAGATAAACACTACACCACTGAATAAACACTACAACACTAGATAAACACTACAACACCAGATAAAACTACAGCACTGAATTAACACTACACACTGATAAACACTACACCACTGAATAAACACTACACTGAATAAACACCACACCACTAGATAAACACTACAGCACTGATTAACCATGATAACTACACGATAACATAAACGAATAAACACTAACACTGAATAAAACAAACACTAGAAAATAAACACTGATAAACACAAAACAAAAAACTGATAAAACACAACACTAATAAATACTAGCACTGAATAAACACTACACACTGAATAAACACTACACACTGAATAAACACTACAACACTAGATAAATACCACATGTGAATAAACACACAACTAGATAAACACTACACCACTGATAAACACTACAACACTAGATAAACACTACACCACTGAATAAACACTACAACACTGAATAAACACTACAACACTAGATAAACACTACACCGAATAAACACTACAACACTAGATAACACAGACTGATAAACACTAACCACTGATAAACACTACACCACTGAATAAACACTACAACACTAGATAAATACCACATCTGTGAATAAACAACATCACTAGATAAACACTACACCACTGAATAAACACTACAACACTAGATAAATACTAATCTCTGAATAAAACTACACCACTGAATAAACTATATAAAAATACTGAATAAACACTACAACAATAAAGTATTAAATAACAGTAGAGCCTACCCCACAACACCACCATTTAATTGGCATCTTTGTAAACCTTGCATCGTTATACAGGTATTCATTCAACCGCAGGAAATAAACAAATAATACAACACTACAACACTAGATAAATACCACATCTGTGAATAAACACTAATCACTAGATAAACACTACACCACTTATTTTAAACACTACATCACTAATAAACACTACACACTGAATAAACACTACAACACTGATAAATATCACCACTTATAACATACACACTAGAAACACTAACACTGAATAAACATAAACAAGAAAAACAATTACAACTGAATAAACACTACACACTATAAACACTACAGCATAAATAAAAAAACTAGAAAAAAAAAAAAAAAAACACTACGCCGAATAACACTACACCACTGAATAAACACTACACCACTGAATAAACACTACAGCACTGAATAAACACTACAGCACTGAATAAACACCACACCACTAGATAAACACTAAACACTGATAAACACTACAACACCAGATAAACACTACAGCACTGAATTAACACTACACCACTAGATAAACACACACACTAATAAACACTAAACTGAATAAACACTACACCACTGAATAAACACTACAGCACTGAATAAACACTACAGCACTGAATAAACACCACACCACTAGATAAACACTACAACACTAGATAAACACTACAACACCAGATAAACACTACAGCACTGAATTAACACTACACCACTAGATAAACACTACACCACTAGATAAACACTACACCACTAGATAAACACTACACCACTGAATAAACACTACACCACTAGATAAACACTACACCACTGAATAAACACTACAGCACTGAATAAACACTACACCACTAGATAAACACTACACCACTAGATAAACACTACAACACTAGATAAACACTACAACACCAGATAAACACTACAGCACTGAATTAACACTACACCACTGAATAAACACTACACCACTGAATAAACACTACACCACTGAATAAACACTACAGCACTGAATAAACACCACACCACTAGATAAACACTACAACACTAGATAAACACTACAACACCAGATAAACACTACAGCACTGAATTAACACTACACCACTGAATAAACACTACACCACTGAATAAACACTACAGCACTGAATAAACACCACACCACTAGATAAACACTACAGCACTGAATTAACACTACACCACTGAATAAACACTACACCACTGAATAAACACTACAGCACTGAATAAACACTACACCACTAGATAAACACTACACCACTAGATAAACACTACACCACTAGATAAACACTACACCACTGAATAAACACTACACCACTGAATAAACACTACAGCACTGAATAAACACCACACCACTAGATAAACACTACAACACCAGATACACACTACAGCACTGAATTAACACTACACCACTGAATAAACACTACACCACTGAATAAACACTACACCACTGAATAAACACTACAGCACTAGATAAACACTACAACACTGGATAAATACCACATCTGTGAATAAACACTACATCACTAGATAAACACTACACCACTGAATAAACACTACAACACTAGATAAATACTACAGCACTGAATAAACACTACAACACTAGATAAATACTACATCTGTGAATAAACACTACACCACTGAATAAACACTACAACACTGAATAAACACCACACCACTAGATAAACACTACACCACTGAATAAACACTACACCACTGAATAAACACTACACCACTGAATAAACACTACAACACCAGATAAACACTACAGCACTAGATAAACACTACAGCACTGAATAAACACTACACCACTGAATAAACACTACAACACCAGATAAACACTACAGCACTAGATAAATACTACAACACTAGATAAATACTACACCACTGAATAAACACTACACCACTGAATAAATACTACACCACTGAATAAACACCACACCACTGAATAAACACTACAACACTGAATAAACACTACAACACCAGATAAACACTACAGCACTAGATAAACACTACACCACTAGATAAACACTACAACACTGAATAAATACTACACCACTGAATAAACACTACACCACTGAATAAACACTACAACACCAGATAAACACTACATCACTAGATAAACACTACAGCACTAGATAAACACTACACCACTAGATAAACACTACAACACTGAATAAACACTACAACACTAGATAAATACTACACCACTGAATAAATACTACACCACTGAATAAACACTACAACACCAGATAAACAGTACAGCACTAGATAAACACTACACCACTGAATAAACACTACAACACTAGATAAATAACACATCTGTGAATAAACACTACATCACTAGATAAACACTACACCACTGAATAAACACTACAACACTAGATAAACACTACAACACTGAATAAACACTGCACCACTGAATAAACACTACAACACTAGATAAATACTACAGCACTGAATAAACACTACAACACTAGATAAACACTACAGCACTAGATAAATACTACAACACTAGATAAATACTACACCACTGAATAAACACTACACCACTGAATAAACACTACAACACCAGATAAACACTACAGCACTAGATAAATACTACTACACTAGATAAATACTACACCACTGAATAAACACTACACCACTGAATAAATACTACACCACTGAATAAACACCACACCACTGAATAAACACTACAACACTGAATAAACACTACAACACCAGATAAACACTACAGCACTAGATAAACACTACACCACTAGATAAACACTACAACACTGAATAAATACTACACCACTGAATAAACACTACACCACTGAATAAACACTACAACACCAGATAAACACTACATCACTAGATAAACACTACAGCACTAGATAAACACTACACCACTAGATAAACACTACAACACTGAATAAACACTACAACACTAGATAAATACTACACCACTGAATAAATACTACACCACTGAATAAACACTACAACACCAGATAAACAGTACAGCACTAGATAAACACTACACCACTGAATAAACACTACAACACTAGATAAATAACACATCTGTGAATAAACACTACATCACTAGATAAACACTACACCACTGAATAAACACTACAACACTAGATAAACACTACAACACTGAATAAACACTGCACCACTGAATAAACACTACAACACTAGATAAATACTACAGCACTGAATAAACACTACAACACTAGATAAATACTACAGCACTGAATAAACACTACAACACTAGATAAATACTACATCTGTGAATAAACACTACATCACCGAATAAACACTACAACACTGAATAAACACCACACCACTAGATAAACACTACACCACTGAATAAACACTACACCACTGAATAAACACTACACCACTGAATAAACACTACACCACTGAATAAACACTACAACACTGAATAAACACTACAACACTGAATAAACACTACACCACTGAATAAACACTACAGCACTAGATAAACACTACACCACTGAATAAACACTACAGCACTGAATAAACACTACACCACTGAATAAACACTACAGCACTGAATAAACACTACAGCACTAGATAAACACTACAACACTAGATAAACACTACACCACTGAATAAACACTACACCACTGAATAAACACTACACCACTGAATAAACAATACTGAATAAAACACAACACTACACACATAAAATAACACTACAACACTGAATAAACACTACAACACTAGATAAACACTACACCACTGAATAAACACTACAACACTAGATAAATACTACAGCACTGAATAAACACTACACCACTGAATAAACACTACACCACTGAATAAACACTACAACACTAGATAAATACCACATCTGTGAATAAACACTACATCACTAGATAAACACTACACCACTGAATAAACACTACAACACTAGATAAACACTACACCACTGAATAAACACTACAACACTGAATAAACACTACAACACTAGATAAACACTACACCACTGAATAAACACTACAACACTAGATAAATACTACAGCACTGAATAAACACTACACCACTGAATAAACACTACACCACTGAATAAACACTACAACACTAGATAAATACCACATCTGTGAATAAACACTACATCACTAGATAAACACTACACCACTGAATAAACACTACAACACTAGATAAATACTACATCTGTGAATAAACACTACACCACTGAATAAACTATATAAATAATACTGAATAAACACTACAACAATAAATGTATTAGTACCACAGTATTGAGCCTTACCCCACAACACCACCATTTTAATCTGGCCAGATCTTTGTAAACCTTGTCATTCAGTTATACAGGTATTCATTCAACACTGCAGGAAATAAACAAATAATAAGCACACAAAAGTGCACACACACACACACACACACACACACACACACATTTAGGTGTATGCATGCAGCTAAAACATTATTGGTCATGCATAAATAAACACACATCTTTGCACACACAACCCCTTATCTTCCACACCAAACACACACACACACACACATACACACACACCCTTCAATATTCTCGCAAATACACACACTTTCATATGTAAACAGTCACTTTGATTTATACCATGTATAAATAAACACACACACACAGACACACACAGACACACACACACACAGACACACACACACTCACACACACACACACACACACACACACACACACACACACACACAGACAGAAGGAAGACAGATGAGTGTTTGTAGTTCCTGCAGGTGAGTGAATGCAGTAAAGTGCACTTACTAAAGCCAATCACACACTCCTCTCTCTCTCTCTGTTTATTATAGCATTAGAAACTCTGTGTGTGTGTGTGTGTGTGTGTGTGTGTGTGTGTGTGTGAGTGTGTGTGTGTGTGAGGCATTCCTCGCTTCTCTGTGTCAATACACATTCATTCACAATATAATTGTAAATCACAGCAAATTCAGCAACACTGATAAATATCGATGAGGGATTAGTACAAGCATGTTATTAATCTTTCAAGTGAACATATTCACCCTAAATCCCACTCTACAGATGTTACAGATGTTGCAGACTTTATAAAAAAAAAAGTAGTATAAAAGAATGAATTCCTCAATATTAATATTAATACTGAGCAACTAACACCGTCCAAATGGGGCTAGCCTGTTTCCCAACACTTAGGCTAATGCCAATTAAATAAGTAATTAACACTGTGTGTGTAGCGCTTCAACTTACAGCTTTACCTCTGACTGTTAACGTGTTGAACACTGGAGACTCATTCCATACACGTTACATCCTGAAACATTTAACATAACGATTATTTAATCTGTTTCTGATCAGTGGAGCGTCTGCTGTACACGTCCCTGTAACCGAGCCGTTACTATAGAAACCATAACGTAACAGAACGATCGCATCAATATAAACCTGAGCTACTGTTATAAAAAACGAATCAGCACCTTCTGACCAATCAGGAACCAGGATTCAAACGTGGACCTAAAGAAAATGGAAATGTTTACATGTGCACGTTACGTTTCGACATGAATACCCCGGTCTGGGGTCAAATCAGCTCTGCCTGATGCCCCAGTCTCAAGATTCCTCTGCTTTTTCTGTGAGTTCACAAAATAAAAAGCCTTCAGTTTCACCTACTGAGCCGACAAATAGGACGCAGTGTGTGTATTTGGGACGCGGCCTAGTTCTCCACCGTGTAAAAAGAAAATCCGGTCAATGCATCACCTGAACCTGGGACAGATGTGGTGTAGTGTAAAGAACGTTATTACACTCCGCCTGAGAGCGAAACTGTACAACGATGACGATGAGGATGAAGACGAGGAAGAGTGTGGAACGTACAGTGAGGGGAAAAAAGTATTTGATCCCCTGTTGATTTTGTACGTTTGCCCACTGACAAAGAGTGAGAGACAACAAAAACATCCAGAAAAACGCATGTCAAAAATGTTATAAGAGTATTCACGGCGCTTCACTTCTCCCGCATGTTGTGATGTTACAGAATTATTCCAAAATGGATTCAATTCTTTATTCTCCTCAAAATTCTACAAACAATACCCCCATAAAGACAACGTGAAAAAAGTTTGTTTGAAATTTTTGCAATTTTTTTAAAAATAAAAAACAAAAAAAAGCACATGAACATAAGTATTCACACCCTTTGCTCAATACTTTGTTGAAGCACCAGTTACAGCCTCAAGTCTTTTTGAGAATGATGCTAAAACTTGGCACACCTATTTTTGGGCAGTTTCTCCCATTAATCTTTGCAGGACCTCTCAAGCTCCATCAGGTTGGATGGGGAGCATCTGAGCCATTTTCAGATCTCTCCACAGATGTTCAATCAGGTTCAAGTCTGGGCTCTGGCTGCCTTTTACTGAGGAGTGGCTTCCATGGGGAGTGGCCGCTCTACTATTGGGGTCTGATTGATGGAATTCTGCAGAGATGGTTGTTCTTATGAAAGGTTCTCCTCTCTCCACAGAGACACGCTGGAGCTCTGTCAGAGTGGACACCTGGTTTTTGGTAACCTCCATCACTTCTCCCCCGATCGCTCAGTTTGGCCGGGCGGCCAGCTCTAGGAAGAGTCCTGCTGATTCCAGACTTCTTCCCTTTACGGATGATGGAGGCCACTGTGCTCATTTTGACCTTCAATGCTGCAGAAACGTTTCTGTACCCTTCCCCAGATCTGTGCCTCGATTCCTTGGACTTCATGGCATGGTTTGTGCTCGGACATGCATTGTTAACTGTGGGACCTTCACATAGACAGGTGTGTGCCTTTCCAAATCATGTCCAATCAACTGAAGTGACCACAGGTGGTGTCCAATCGAGTTTGAAGAAACATCTCCAGGATGATCAGTGGAAACAGGATGCACCTGTGCTCAATTTTGAGTGTCATGACAAAGGGTGTGTATACTTATGTACTTTTTTTGTTTTTTATTTTTAATAAATTTGCAAAGATTTGAAACAAACTTCTTTCACGTTGTCATTATGGGGTATCGTTTGTAGAATTTTGAGGAGAATAATGAATTGAATCCATTTTGGAATAAGGCTGTAACATGGCGCTGTACTGCTCTACATCAGTTGAGAATCTCCAATTCTGGACAAACCCACACAAACAGACAGTGAGATTTATTATAAAGGCCATGTTAGTGGTTTCTGTAATATTTTTCATTCTTTCAATATTATATTGTTATATTATTACTATTTCAATATTACTCCACTTTAATTTCATTTAATTGCTTTAGGGAGCATGGGGCACGAGGCGGGGTACACCCTGGACAGGGTACCAATCCATCGCAGGGTACAATCACACACACACCCATTCATACACTACGGACACTTTAGACACGCCCATCAGCCTCCCATGCATGTGTTTGGACTGGGGGAGGAAACCGGAGTACCCTGAGGAAACCCCCGCAGCACGGGGAGAACATGCAGACTCCGCCCACACACACAGGGCCCCAATGGGACTCGAACCCCCGACCCTGGAGGTGTGAGGCGAACTATTTAGACTTCATAAATGACAATTCCTTGACTCTGTTACCATTTTTTCTGTTTCAATTTGTTTTATATATATATATATAATATTGATTGCCCAGGCTGCATATCAACATTACTCCAGGTCCAGGTGCTCCAGTGTGGCCCGCAGGCCCGGGTGGAGTGTACGGTTTTTGGGTGGGGCGGGATGCCGGGACTCTCTCTGCGCTCTCAGGGAGCTGCAGGATTTCCAGCCTCGCCTCAGAGTCAGAGCGAACAGAATAAAGAATTATGAGGCAGAAACAATTTATACAGCCTCAACAATGCGTAACAGGGAAGAAAGCAAACATCCATCCATCACAGCAGGACTACAGCAGCTCAGAGCGCTCGGGTACAGACGGAGCAGCGACGGTGGCTGAGGACCACGCTGGGGAATGTGGGAATATTTCAGATGTGATTGTGATTGATGAGTGACCTGGTGTTGAATTGGACACCTGCAGTATTACACTAGCGGGGTTGAGTACGCACTCAGGCTGAGTACTGACGAGTACGATGTTCTTTTGGTTCTCGTCAGTACTGATACTGAAACGAGTTTCCTACTCCACCTGCTGTCAGAGCTTTTTTTATGCATAAGAATACATGCTATACAGTGTACTTAGCGCTCTAGCTATCCGTGTGTGTGTGTGTGTGTGTAGGAGGGTAATCCACCAGACTGCAGTGTTGAAGTTGAGGATGAGCGCCCCGGCCTTACCTTTGTAAAATGTTCTGTACGCAGGTGTAAACAAACACTGATAAAACTAGGAGTCTCCTTCTCCGCCTTAGAAGATATGAACTCTAATCTAATCTAATCTAATCCAATCTAATCTGAAACGCATTGTTAATTTAGACTGATTTGCTAACATGAACTGTATACATTTATCCAAGCTAGCACGCGTTCTTTGCTAACACCAGGTTCGACTAGCATGGATTCCCGCAGCTAACGTGAGGCGATTTCTAGCTAATGGTAAATCTTGTGAACTCACACAGACAGAGAGTCTGATGTTTTCGGATAGAATTGTGTCGTTGCTTTAAAACGAAACTATAACCGTTTAAAATAAATAAATAAATAATAACATGAAAGCATGACATATGGAGTAAACCATCAGGTAGTTAATACTTGAGTACATTTAAAGGTGCAATAGTAATAAAAAAAAAAATCTAATTCCTTACGTGTAAAAGTAACCTGGAAGGCTCACAGATCACGATGAAAAACAACGGATTAAGCCCGTGGTGTTCGTAAAAGACTATTAAGAGGCTAAGAAAATCTGTTTGGAAACTGATTTCTGGGCCAGAATGCTTGTTTGTGTCAGTTATTTTATAGACATGATACTCTAGGGGGCACTATAGATCCTGCGGGCGGAACTTTGTAAGCAAAAATTTTTTTTATGAAAAATGAAACCCAGGTAACCCTTAGAGAGCTTGAAATATATATATATATATATATATATATATATATATATATATATATATATAAAAAAAAGACTAATCTTACTTACCGCACCTTTAAAAATAGCAACGTTTCTACTTTCGCTGGAGTTCATTTATTTTTAAATACTTTGACACATTAGCTGTACATTAACTGCATTAGCTGTAGCGCCGCTCGAGTATAATTTCTCAGCGCGAGTAAATGAGCACAGTGTCAGTTTAGATGAGGTGAAAATACGGAATGAGAAATAAGAAACGAGTCTGCGGACGAGGACGTGAAGCGGGAAGAGAAGTCGCTGCAATATAAAGCCGTGCCTTAGAGTCAGGAGATTGTTTACATTTTGATAAACGGGTTATTTCAGTATGAGAAATGAAGAGAGATGATCTGTTGGACGGAGGGAAGAGTTTCCGTACGTGTACATCTGCAGCTGAAACGTGATATACGACACGTCACATACAGCCCTGAAGGCAACATATGGCCCTGTAATAACAACTGATGCAACTGCTGAGTGCCTGCGTCCTCCAGGGTGCGTGTGTGTGTGTGTGTGTGTGTGTGTGTGTGTGTGTGTGTGTTTGAACAAAGATGAAAAACAGTGTCCTTCCTCTAATCTCATTAGAACTTCCTGTTCCACCGGAGCTCGGTTACAGAGTGGTCCTGAGCTCCAGAACTGAAAAGATTTACAGATAAAACTCCAGGTTGTAAACCGCCTCTTCATCTGATTCGAAAACTATTAACATCTTTTACAGCCGCTCTTCACGTATTAATCCTGTTTCAAGGACGCGTATTATTCAGACAAACCGAGTACGATGCTCTCCACTGAGCCGCGTGTGTGTGTGTGTGTGTGTGTGTTTATAGAAACCAAATGTCCCACCGTATAAGAATACGTGGCAATTTTGACCCTGCTGTTCCTATTTTTTTGGCAGATTTTAGGGAAATGATACAGATTGTGTTCAAAAAGTGTGTATGTTCGGTTAGTGAGGTTAGCGTGGAGACACACTGTACGTAGCATTATTAAGCATCAGTGGAAAGGTCGGCGATCCCTGTGTCATTTCCCGGATGCTGGAAGGGTCCGATCTCAGCACAAAGAGAATGTCAAGGCAGCAAGGCTGAATATGAACAGCGGCGTGGAGCTGAAACGTTCCGTCAGCAGAACGTGAAATCTCTCAGGACGCAGGAGTGCGTGCCAACGTGTCCCAGACTCCAGAAATATCCCAACGCTGCGCTTTCATTGTTTCTTTTCTAAAACGTCGCGTCGTGCTTCGGCGTGTTCGGAATGGGGAAAGAGTTTGTAAAGCGCACGCCATCGAACCGGACACTTTTCCATGCTGACCGAAGACGGTCGTGGAAGATTCCGGTCAGAGGAGCGTCCATTTCATCTTTC
>CM022773.1:1082810-1087810 GCA_012411365.1 Ameiurus melas | reverse complement strand
GCAGTTTAAATAAAAACACTTACCCAGCACACTTGTGGACGTTTAATCCTCTATTTTTTCTCTAATTGCTGGTCAGTAAACAAATGTCTTTTTTTTGTTGTTGTTGTTGTTCCTCTGTGAAGATTAAAGAGGGTAAATGAGGCGGTGGGTCCTGTTTGTGTTTAGCTAATTAAAGGAATAAAATGGAGACGGCGGCGTTTCGGTTTCGAGAGTGTTACAGGAGAACAGAACAGAGCCGATAAGCCTGGTGATGAACGAGGCGTCTTTATCTCAGTCCCACACTGACGTGCGTTTATCAGCAGCAGTGTGAAAAGAAAAGACCACGGCAAAATAACGGGGGGAGAAACCGGTAACGCTAAATAAACGTCCTCTAGTTATACAGTCTGCGGCTTCGCGGTAACACACAATCACGCCGTCACGCCGGGATTTCACCAATTACCAGACTCTCCGATTCCGTTCGGATTCGGAAAAGGGATTTAACATTTGAACAAAGGATTCCGTTCTCGAAATCCTTAAAGATGACAGAGCGTTCCCACCGTCTCCGGGGTAAGGGGCGTGATCATTTCACCTGCTGTGCAGACAGGAACCTGATTCCCGACTCCTGGGAATTCGGAACATTTAGAATGCGATCCACCGCAAAAATAACCAGAGTGCGTCTGCAGCGTCCCGTAGTATTTCTACTGTAACGAACCTGCGTGCTCAGAAGAGTCGGATTCAGGGAGAGAGAGAGAGATTGTTTATCGCTACTTTAACGGAAGTGAGAACAGGAACTAACAACACAAACAGTTGAATATTTACCATTTCATACATATTAAAAGAATAATATTTCAAATCTAAAGTAAACAGATGTTCCGAGCTTGTTTGTTTTGGGGTTTTTTTGACCTGTACAGGCATGTCTTGTGGTGACGTTCCGAGACTTTTGGAAGGCAATGTTGTTTAACACACACTCGAGGCGTTCTGATGTAGAACGCAATAACGCACTGCATTACCAACAGCTCTCAGAAGACTCTCTCGGCGCTAACATACATCCCATTTCTCAGGATTTTTAGATAATACGATGACATTGCTGTGCAGTTGAGCGTGCACAACAGTAATTACATGTGATGCGCAGTGAAATGAAGCAGAAGAGAGAGAGATGGACAGAGAGAGAGAGAGGAGAGGGAGAGAGAGAGAGAGGGAGGGAGGAGAGAGAGAGAGAGAGAGAGAGAAGAGAGAGAGAAGAGAGAGAGAGAAAGAGAGAGAGAGGGGAAAAAGGGGGAGAGGAAGAGAGGAGAGAGAGAGGAGAGAGAGAGAGAGAGAGAGGAGAAAAAGTGGGAGAGAGAGGAGAGAGGGAGGGAGAGAGAGAGAGAAAGGGGAGAGAGAGAGAGAGAGAGAGAGAGAGAGGGGAGAGAGAGAAAGTGAGAGGGAGAGAGAGAAGAGAGAGAGAGAGAGAGAGAGAAAGAGAGAGAGGGGAGAGTGGGAGGAGAGAGAGAGGGAGAGGAGGAGAGAGAGAGAGAGAGAGAGAGAGAGAGGAGAGAGAGAGAGAGAGAGGAGAGAGAGAGAGGGAGAGAGAGAGGGGAGAGAGAGAGAAAGAGGGAGAGAGAGAAAAGAGAGAGAAGAGAGAAAGAGAGAGAGAGAGAGGTAATTTATCCGTGCTCATTCACTTCATTATGAGACATCATGGCTTGGCTGAATTATTTTGTACAGAACAATGCCAGACACTGATTGCATCCGAACTGCAGCGGGTCAACGCACTCACACATCTATATATTCACACATTTATAATTAGTGTCACAAAACAGCGTGTTCTTCCTGCCCGAGAGCACCGAGGAGCAGAAATAATGATATGACTGCTAGCTCGGATCTTCATCTGCTCAGCTTCATGGCTGATCCTTTCATCGAACTGCTGCTCGAGCTGCATCACAGGGCAGCGTAACACACTCGGAGGAAACATCTATCCGGCCTCTTCCACATACCGTACACACGACGGGCTAATCAGTGTACGCCCCACCCACCCAGACAGATTACGCCCCACCCAGACGAATTACGCCCGCCCACCCAGACGAATTACGCCCCGCCCACCCAGACGAATTACGCCCCGCCCACCCAGACGAATTACGCCCCGCCCACCGACGAATTACGCCCCGCCCGCCCAGACGAATTACGCCCCGCCCGCCCAGACAATTACGCCCCGCCCACCCAGACGAATTACGCCCCGCCCACCCAGACGATTGTGGTGTCTTGGACTCGGGGATCGCTGTAGCATCGGAAGTGGGATTCATAAGCACGTTCTCCGATCTCATCTTCGTTTACTAGTTCGTTACGTTCATGCCGTTTCTTTTGTTGTCACGGTAACGAGTCGTTTTATCGCTTTATTCAGTAGTTTATAAACCACTTCAAGGATCACATGTAGCTCTGAATAATCACTATAGGCTTTGATTTGCTTCTAGGCTTTAACACTATTTATGCAGGCAAGCAGCACATTAGCTGTCCCAACACACACACACACACACACACACACACACACACACACACACACACACACACACACACACACACACACACACCGAGCATCAGGATGCCATTGAGTGTGAAAGAAATAGCGCCAGAAGAGCTAAAGTCGGTAAGAATTCATGCTGCCGTACCATCTGCTGTGGTGTGTGTGTGTGTGGCACTTGCACATCAGACTCTGCCAGTAGAATATGTGTGTGTGTGTGTGTATGTGTGTGTGTGTGTGTGTGTGTGTGATATATATATATATATAGTGGAGATGGCTGACAGTGAAAAAGCAGTGAGTGAAGGACAGCACTAATCATTGCAGCACAAGAACACACACTCAGCACTCGATCAGTCGACGCAGATGCCACACGCACGGATCGCATCCGTTAAGATCTGCAGGAATGCAGCTCTCACACACACACACACACACACACACACACGGATAAGATAAAGACATGATAGCGAAGCAATGGTGGTGGGCGTGGCCCAGTCACGTGACCTTCACGTCTAAAACAAGGAACACGAGCTGCATCAGGGGACTGAGAGAGAAACGAGAGTCTACAGGAGGGTGAAGACAAGGTCGTCCTGAAGGGCTGGAGCGACTCCAATCACATCACTCATCTCTGTCCCGAAAAGCACCGTAGAAGAAGAAGAAGAAGAAGAAGAAGAAGAGGAATACATGTGGAGAAATGAAAGCACTTCTAATAAACTTCTAAAGAACGTTATCACAAGTTCTTATTTTATCCAATGATCAAAAATAGTTAACAGAAAATTAACGCTGGTACAAAAATGTCTCGTATCGTGGTGCAATAATAATAATAATAATAATAATAATAATAATAATAATAATAATAATAATAATAATAAAACAACTTTATATAAGTGTAAGTAGCAACTCAAAGTAAAAACAGAGGAAGAAATAAAATAAAAGAGTAAAATCCATCCATCTTCTATACAGCTTTATCCTTTTCAGGGTCGCGGGGAACCTGGAGTCTATCCCAGGGAGCATCGGGCACGAGGCGGGGTTACACCCTGGACAGGGTTCCAGTCCATCACAGGGCACAATCACATACACACTCACACACCCATTCATACACTACGGACACTTTAGACACGCCCATCAGTCTACCATGCATGTGTTTGGACTGGGGGAGGAAACCGGAGTACCTGGAGGAAACCCCCGCAGCACGGGGAGAACATGCAAACTCCACACACACACACACACACACACAAGGCCGCGGTGGGACTCGAACCCCCGACCCTGGAGGTGTGAGGCGAACGTGCGAACCACTAAACCACCGTGTGCTACTATATATATATATATATATATATATATATATACCTCTGACTCCTTCCACAAATATTAAGTAAACATGATGAGAAAACTTCACTTCAGCGATTTCTACTCATCTGTTTATTATCAGTGGAGCGACTGCTGGACGAGTTGCTGCGAACGAGCTGCTGCTATAGAAACGATCACGTGTTAGGACACGCGCATTAATAAAAAGCTGCGCTAATGTCAGAGCTGCTGTTCTAGAAAACTAATCACCACCTTCTGACCCATCAGGATGCAGAACTTTACTCAGGATGAATGTTTACGTGGTCAATAAATACGAAAGGTGTTGAGTCGGAGCTGCACTGCTGAACACTACGCCAAAAACCGAAGGTGCGTAGATACCCTGCTGTTATTCCACGCTTCTTCTTCTTCTGCTTATTCTTCTGGCTAGAGTGTCTACGGCAGCCCATAGAAAAGTCTGGCACAATGTCGTGAAATCTGGCACGCTGGTTGGGTAGGATCTAACATTCTAACCAAATCTGGACCAAGATCTGCCAACCAAGTTCTAGCGCCACCATCGGGTGAAACTTGGGCTAATTTGGAAGTCCTGGGTTTGGGACAAGTTCAGTGAGGTCCATTTCTGCCTAATTTGATTTTCTGCCATTTTTTATTATGTTAAAATCTGGGGGGGTTTCGCTACTCCTCCTACAAATTTTGTCCAATCATCACCAAATTTGACATAAATCACCTTCAGAGTAAGTCTCACAAAAGTTATTGACACACCGTAATCACAATATTGTCTGATTCAGAATAAGGTCAATAATTAGATTATTGCTATCCATGTAAACACAGTCATTGAGAGCAAGCTCTAAGATCTGGTCTGACTGCTGAAGAAACTGATGAATAACTCTATAGTACAGTAGTGCAGTGTGCGTTTCATCTCACAGCTCCAGGTTCTCCTGTACAACAAGGCCAGGAACACACTAACAACGGAGATCAGGGTGGCTAAAAGGAGCTCCTCAGAAAAGCTGGGAAAGCAGTTTCTGGCTAACGAGCCTGCACTTGTGAGGAGAGGCTTGAGAAACAGCACCAAGTACAAGATACCATCACCCCGCTCTGTTGAGAATCAGCAATTGGCTGATAAACTGAATGTGAATGTGTACACCATGTTTGAAAAGCCCGGTCTCACACCCCTCCCCCAGTCTGATCTACACTTCACGCAGCCATCGACACCTCCTGCAGCACC
>CM022773.1:1070310-1075310 GCA_012411365.1 Ameiurus melas | reverse complement strand
CCAGCAGCCCCATCGCCTTCGACACTCCTACACCCAGAAGATAACGCACATCACACTCAGGACAAACGTTCTTCTCTCTCTCACACCAAGTTCTGGACTCTGATTGGTCAGAAGGTGCCGATTCATTTTCAAGCTTTACAAGTAAGAATAAACAAAGAGCTGAGTAAGATGGCTGCGTAATGCGAGACTCAACGAGACCCGGCGCGTGATCCAAGATGGCCTGGATGACCTTGCGGAATATATATCGACGTGCACTACAACAGATTCTGCTGCACCATGAACGACAACAAATAAAGTAAACCCCACTCCAAACACCAAAAGACCCCGCCCCGATTCACTCTCCAGCCCACGTATAACACCATCCACATGATCAGGATCGCACTGAGTGAAGTGATACACGAGGAATTCCAGGAACTGCGGCACAGCGGAGAATTCAGCCCAGAACAGAAAAAAAAAATCCTTTTTAAAGCACTCTGTTCGCACATTCAAGTCACCTCGGGAGTGGCAGAAAACAAAACCATGAAAGAGAACATTCTGGACTTGCAAACGCGCAGCGTGAGGGGCAATTTAGTCTTCACAGGCGTCCCGGAACACGCGTAAGACCACCCCGAAAAATCAGTCAAGGACGTTATGATAAAACAACTCGGATTACCAGCCAGAACTGTTCAGACTATCATCTTTCACCCAGTGCACTGCATCAGATCTCAAAACAACAACATTCGACCACGGACGGTCATCGCAAATTAGAAACAAAAACAGCTGGCTCAGAGGCAAGGCAAGGCAGACAACTTAAAGGCACAAACTACAGACTCCATGAGCAATATGTCATTCTTAAACGTGGAAAACCGCTTTTCCCAATCCGAACACAGATGAGAAATGAAGGAACAAAGGCAACCATTGTAGTGGACAAATTATTGTAGGATTCATTATTAGGAAGAGGTAACAACGCGGATTAATATTAAGCCTAATTAAATACATTCAAAAATGAATTATTATTCCCCCTCGCTTCACGGTTCCAGTTGGCCATGGCATCCCAGTCCATGTCTGGTGCGGTGGGGATTAGTTGTGGGTGGGTGTGGTGTGGGGTGGGCCTGGGGACTTGGGCTTGTGCCTTCCAGCCATCTTCCTGCACTCTTCCACCCTGGATTTCTCGCCTTTGGCCGGTTCAGCACTGCATGTCTCACTTTTCTAATGCAACACATATTAGTTGAGATACATGTACATCTATTAAGAGCTTAAACAAGGAGTGGGAGAAAATGATTCTGATTTGGATTGAAATGATTCTGATTCTTATTGTGATGATTCTGATCCTGATTGTGATGATTCTGATTCTTGTGATGATTCTTGCTGTGATGATTCAGATTGTGATGATTCTGATTATTGTTGTGATGATTCTGATTCTGATTGTGATGATTCTGATTCTTGTGATGATTCTTGCTGTGATGATTCTGATTGTGATGATTCTGATTCTTGTGATGATTCTTGCTGTGATGATTCAGATTGTGATGATTCTGATTATTGTTGTGATGATTCTGATTCTGATTGTGATGATTCTGATTCTTGTGATGATTCTTGCTGTGATGATTCTGATTGTGATGATTCTGATTCTGATTGTGATGATTCTGATTGTGATGATTCTGATTCTTATTGTGATGATTCTGGTTCGTGTTGTGATGATTCTTATTGTGATGATTCTGGTTCGTGTTGTGATGATTCTTATTGTGATGATTCTGATTCTTATTTTGATGATTCTGGTTTGTGTTGTGATGATTCTTGTTGTGATGATTCTGATTGTGATGATTCAGATTGTGATGATTCTGATTCTTATTGTGATGATTCTAAGTAAATGTGTGCCAGGTTGAATGAACCCCTCCCGCAGTGCTGAAGGGTCAAGGCTATTTCCTGCGTTAACACACCTGCTAATTAACTGATAAGCTGAGTCATACATCTCTGAGCAGAAAAATCACCACACTGCACTCCACAACTTTAGTCAGGAGCCTCAGAACCTCTGCAGTGTTCATTTACGTCCACAGAGGAACGGTCCAGTCGGCATGCTGGGTGTTACTTCAGCGCTGTGTTTATATCTGCATGATGAATTCAGCGTGATTTCTGCACTATGATGAGCCTTTCAGGTCCATGCTCACACCGCTGCAGCATTTCTGTCTCTTCTGTAATTAGGATTTGATTAAAGGAAAATGAGTTTCAGCCACCAGGCAGGACAGCTTCACACAAGCTTCACGAGCATCTGCTTTAGTTACGGCTCGAATCTGCGCACAGGAAAGAAAAATAATAATAAAAAACAAACAATAAATACAGTAGAATAAAAGAAATAAAGAAGAAAGTGCAAACCGAAACAGTCAAATAAATTAGTGTTTAGATTCTGTTAGTATTCTACTTGTTTATTGATTCATTCTTCTATTATGCTGAAATTGGGTATTTCTTGTAAATATTATTACTAGAGTGTACCCTGCGATGGATTTGCACCCTGCCCAGGCTGTACCCCGCCTTGTGCCCGATGCTCCCTGGGATAGGCTCCAAGATCCCAACGACCCTATAGAATAAGCGGTATAGAAAATGGATGGACAGATGGATTATCATTAGGGGGCCAAGCACCGAAGGTATGTAGACATCCTATTTTTATTTGACCTCTTCTTCTGCTTCTTCTTCGCTTTCCTCTTCAACTTCTTCTGGCTAGGGTTTCTATGAAAGCCCAGTCATTGGGGAGGCTCTAAGGAACATTCTGACCAAATTTGGGCCAAATGCTGCCAACACTCTAGCGCCACCACTGGGTCAGATTTGGAGCCAATTTGGAAGTACATTTATGGTCATAACTGTCCAAAATTTAAACGACAGGACTCCCTGGATCGAGACAAGTTCACCTGACCCTATGAGGTCAACTTCTGCCTAATCATATTTTCTTCCATCTTGGATTTTGTTTTTAAAAAATTCCCTACTCCTCCTACAAATTTTGTCCAATCATCAAAACACATTTGGCACACAGCATCTCCAGAGTAAGCCTCACAACAGTTATAGAAAGAATTGTAAATATTCCAAACTGTTTGTTTGTAATGGGCCAACAAATCTGACAGCGAAGACGCCAAACAGGAAGTGAGGCAGTATCCCAGCAATGACCATCATCTGAGGCAATGCAACAAATTTCATGACAGTGCCGCCTACTGGTCAAACTGCCTAAAATGCCTACATCTAACTTCCAGTTTTGCTACTCCTCCTCCAAATTTTGTCCAATCTTTCATCAGCTTGAGACCCGTATAAACAAAAGTCTTCAAAGGAACTCTGACATTCCAAAACCGTTCTCCTGTAACGGACGGGCAAACGTGTGAAACCACAAATCATTCTTGAATCCCTCTGGCGAAACTTATGGCTCTGCTTTCCTGTGATTGCTTATGCAACTGTTGTAGTGCGCCTGTGAACGTGTGGCTCACAGAATCTGGGCGCTTGGCCCCTGTGAATGCTGCCTGCAGCTTGATTTGTTTTATTGTTATTATTATTATTATTATTATTATTATTATTATTATTATTATTAGTTCTTGAATATCAGTTTAATTTCACAGATCAAAATGAAAATCTTTTCAAATATACAGGATATGACAGTAAAGTGAGCTGAGACGCGTTACAGATCGTCTTTCACTCTGACATTTAAATCATAGTGTTATTGTCGCACAAGCTTATTAAAGATGGCCGATAAGAACGTTATCACTTGCTATGCAAAGTAAGCTAACTGTGATAAGGAGAATCAGTCCCAGGCGTGTCATTTTTGATTTAAAAGTGTTCTACATTCTTGTACAATCGGCCTCAGGATAAAGACTGGAGCTCCTTTCTTTTTTTTTTCTTTTTTTTGGAAGAGAATTGAATCCAAAGAGCAAGGCAAAAAAAATCAACAACGAGGACAGACAGAGGTCAAATGATCAGGCAAACGGAGTGGAGCAGGTAAGGCAGATAATCAGAGTCCAAGGCAAAACAGAACCAGAATCACAACAGAACTGCTTGTTAACAATAACAGACACTAGACCAACCAAGCAGTTACTTCTCCAAGGTCTGGTGTATGAACAGTCTCTTTTAAAGCGTGGTGTGAGTGTGAGTGTGATTGGGAACAGGTGTGTGTGATTAGTCTTCTGGGGAAGGCGAACGTGTCTCTGTGTAGTTGGAAGTTGTATTCGTCGGCCATGTTCGTAGTTTGCAGTGAATTCTGGGAAATGGAGTCACTAGTTTGCTGTGACGTGACGAAAACACTGAGTGATGGGGTGGTGTGATATAGCGCAGTTACTCGGTGAGAATGTGACGGTTCTGATTCCGACCATTCCAGTTCTGATGATTCTCACGAATCTCGTTCTCACCATTCTGATGATTCTAATTCAGACTGCAATGATTCTTATTATGACCATTTTGATTTGGATTCTGAAGCTTCGAAAGATTCTGGTTTAGATTCTGATGATTTTTATATAATGATGATTCTGATTATAATGATTCTGATTGGAACTGCGATGATTCTTATTTTGATGATTCAGATTCTGATGATTCCTATTATGACGAATGTGATTCCCTATTCTGACAATTCAGATTCGGATTCTGACAATTCGCATGATGATGATTCGGATTCGGATACGGATGAATCAGTTTCAGTTTCAGATTCTGACAATTCACATGATGATGATTCAGATTCAGATTCTGATGAATCAGTTTCAGATTCTGACGATTCGCATGATGATGATTCAGATTCGGATTCTGATGAATCAGTTTCAGATTCTGACGATTCGCATGATGATGATTCAGATTCGGATTCTGATGAATCAGTTTCAGATTCTGACGATTCGCATGATGATGATTCAGATTCGGATTCTGATGAATCAGTTTCAGATTCTGACGATTCGCATGATGATGATTCAGATTCGGATTCGGATGAATCAGTTTCAGATTCTGACGATTCGCATGATGATGATTCAGATTCGGATTCGGATGAATCAGTTTCAGTTTCAGATTCT
>CM022773.1:1055310-1062810 GCA_012411365.1 Ameiurus melas | reverse complement strand
TATGATCAGCCCACTGTGGATGTGTCCCAATTTACTGACACTTTTCGCTACAATCAGCTCACTGTGGGCATGTCCCAAATCACTGACCCTGTACACTACAAACAAATCACTGTGTGCGTGAACCAAATTAATAACCCTGTTCACTATCATCAACTCACTGAGGGTGTGTCTCAAATCACTGACCCTGTTAACTACACAACTCCCTATCAGAAATACACAGATGGCGTTTCCCAAATCATACAACGTATTTCCTATATTACTATATCCACTATACTATATTACTATATCCACTATATTATATCACTATATACACTATACTATATCACTATATACACTATACTGTATCACTATATACACTATACTATATCATTATATCCACTATACTATATCACTATATCCACTATACTATATCACCATATCCACTATACTATATCACTATATACACTATACTATATTACTATATCCACTATACTATATCACTATATCCACTATACTATATCATTATATCCACTATACTATATCACTATATCCACTATACTGTATCACTATATACACTATACTATATCACCATATCCACTATACTATATCACCATATCCACTATACTATATCACTATATACACTATACTATATTACTATATCCACTATACTATATCACCATATCCACTATACTATATCACTATATCCACTATACTATATCACCATATCCACTATACTATATCACTATATCCACTATACTGTATCACTATATACACTATACTATATCATTATATCCACTATACTATATCACTATATACACTATACTATATTACTATATCCACTATACTATATCACCATATCCACTATACTATTATCACTATATCCACTATACTATATCACTATATCCACTATACTATATCACCATATCCACTATACTATATCACCATATCCACTATACTGTATCACTATATCCACTATACTATATCACTATACTATATCACTATATCCACTATACTATATCACTATATCCACTATACTATATCACTATATCCACTATACTATATCACCATATCCACTATACTATATCACTATATACACTATACTATATCACCATATCCACTATACTATATCACTATATCCACTATACTATATCACTATATCCACTATACTATATCACTATATCCACTATACTTATCATTATATCACTATACTATATCACCATATCCACTATACTATATCACTATATCCACACTATACTATATCACTATATCACATACATATCAATATCCACTATACTATATCACTATATCCACTATACTATATCACTATATCCACTATACTATATCACATATCCACTATACTATATCACTATATCCACTATACTATATCAACTATAACAACTATATCATATACCACTATACATACACATATCCACTATACATATCACTATATCACTATACTATAACTATATCTATACTATAATATATCTACTATATCACTATATCACTAACTATCACATATACATACTTACTATATCACAACATCCTAAACATACTATAATACATATTAAAACTAAACATCAACTATCACATATATATAACTAACAACTATTATAAATATCACTTACTAATATATATACTATACATATCCACTATACTATATCACTATATCCACATACATATCACTATATAACTATACTATATCATTATATCACATACTTATCACATATCCACTATACTATATCACATATCCACTATACTATATCACTATATCACAACTTACATATATCAATATATATACTATATACTATACTATATAACATACTAACTATATCCACATATTATATCACTATATCACTATACTATATCACAATATATACTATATCCACATACTATATCACATACCACTATACATATCACTATATCCACTATACTTATCACTATATCACTATACTATATCACTATATCCACTATACTATAACACTATATACTATAATATACATTATATACTATACTATATCATTATACACTATACTATATCACTATATCCACTATACTGTATACTATATAACTAAACTAATCACATATCACTATACTATATCATATATACTATACATATCACTTATCACTATACTATATACTATATACACTATACTATAACTATATCACTATACTATATCATTATATCACTATACTATATCACTATATCCACTATACTATATCAAATTAATCACTATAAACATAACTATACTATATACCATATCACTATACTATATACATATACTATACTATATACTATATCCACTATAATATACTATCACATACTATATACTATATCACTATACTATATCACTATATCACTATACTATATACTATATCACTATACTATATACCATATCACTATACTATATACTATATACACTTACTATATTATATAATATACTATATCACATATCACTATACTATATCACTATATCCACTATACTATATACTATATCCACTATACTATATCACTATATCACTATACTATATCACTATATACACTATACTATATCACTATATCCACTATACATATCATTATATACACTATACATATCACTATATACACTATACTATATCACTATATCCACATACTATATCACATATCCACTATACTATATCACTATATACACTATACTATATACTATATCACTATACTATATCACTATATACACTATACTATATCACTATATCCACTATACTATATCACTATATCCACTATACTATATCACATATCCATTATACTATATCATTATATCACTTATATCATTATATCCACTATACTATATTATATCTAACTATACTATATCACTATATCCACTATACTTATCACTATATACACTATACTATATCACATATCCACCATATATACACTATACATTATACTATATACTATATCCACTATTACTATATCACTATATACTATACTATCACTATATACACAACTATACTATATCACTATATCCACTATACTATATCACTATATCCACTATACTATATCACTATATCCACTATACTATATCACTATATCCACTATACTATATCACTATATCCACTATACTATATCACTATATCCACTATACTATATCACTATATCCACTATACTGTATCACTATATACACTATACTATATCACCATATCCACTATACTATATCACTATATCCACTATACTATATCACTATATCCACTATACTATATCACTATATCCACTATACTATATCACTATATCCACTATACTATATCACTATATCCACTATACTATATCACTATATCCACTATACTATATCACCATATCCACTATACTATATCACTATATCCACTATACTATATCACTATATCCACTATACTATATCACTATATCCACTATACTATATCACTATATCCACTATACTCATATCCACTATATATATCACTATATCCATACTATATCACTATATCTCAACTATATCACTATATCCACTATACTATATCACCACATCCACTATACTATATCACTATCACTATACTATATCACCATATCCACTATACTATATCTATATCCACTATACTACATCACTATATCCACTATACTATACTCATATCCTACTATACCACTATATACTACTATTCTATCACTATACTATATCACTATATAACTACATATACTATATCCACTATACTATATCACATATCCCTATAATATATCACTATATACACTATACTATATCACTATATCCACTATACTATATATATCTCACTATACTATATCACTATATCCACTATACTATATCACTATATCCACTATACTTATCAACCATCATACTAACTATAATCCATATACTATATCACCATATCCACTATACTATATCACTATATCCACTATACTATATCACTATATCCACTATACTATATCATTATATCCACTATACTATATCACTATATCCACTATACTATATCACCATATCCACTATACTATATCACTATATCCACTATACTATATCACTATATCCACTATACTATATCACTATATCCACTATACTATATCACCATATCCACTATACTATATCACTATATCCACTATACTATATCACTATATACACTATACTATATCACTATATCCACTATACTATATCACTATATACACTATACTATATCACTATATCCACTATACTATATCACTATATCCACTATACTATATCACTATATCCACTATACTATATCACTATATCCACTATACTATATCACTATATCCACTATACTATATCACTATATCCACTATACTATATCACTATATACACTATACTATATCACTATATCCACTATACTATATCACTATATCCACTATACTATATCACTATATCCACTATACTATATCACTATATCCACTATACTATATCACTATATACACTATACTATATCACTATATCCACTATACTATATCACTATATCCACTATACTATATCACTATATCCACTATACTATATCACCATATCCACTATACTATATCACTATATCCACTATACTATATCATTATATCCACTATACTATATTACTATATCCACTATACTGTATCACTATATACACTATACTATATCACTATATCCACTATACTATATTACTATATAAACTATACTATATTACTATATAAACAGTCTGTTCACTATTATCAATCCATAGTGAGAGTGTTCCAAACCACACACGTTGTGCCCGCTTCACTATATAGACCACACAAACACCATCATCAGTACACTGTGGGCGTGTCCCAAACCACACTCCCTATTTGCTAGAACACCATCAACAGAACACTGTGGGCGTGTCCCAAACCACACTCCCTATTCGCTAGAACACCATCAACAGTACACAGTGGGCGTGTCCCAAACCACACTCCCTATTCGCTGTGACATTGAGCAGTTTTTTTTTACCTCTTGACCAATCAGAGTGCAAGTTGTAGGTGAGTATGTGAGAGTGAATCTTGTTGTGAGTGAATATAATACAATAGGCGAGAATGCTCAGATGAGGTATTGTAGGGATTTGAACTCCTGTCTCCTGTCAGGGGGTGGTCTTTGTGGCTGATAGATAACCTTCCTGAGAGAGCGATCACGCTCTAAACACACCGCACACTAATCAAACATGGAGGATTTCCCCTGAGAAACTTTTATAATCACACACAAAATTACAAAACCACAAAAACAGGTTTCGGGTTTATAAACACACGGCAGAAAACATGCGTCGAGCGTAAGGGTGAAGATGTAGCACGTATGGTTCCTGATCGGTTCCTGATCGGTTTTTCACACACTCCGTATATCACTCTTATAGAATCCCGCGCAACATTTATGGTATAAAAGCGCCATATTGTAACATGGTGTCGGGTACGGAGATGTTTCGAGGATCAGACGTGTAAAGAGGTGCCTTTTTGGCTCTCCTTCAAATTCAGAAAGGGATAAATTCAGAGTGACCGCCTTCATACACACACGGCGCCGCTGCGGAATAACAATAAGCTGGAATGGAAGCTTTCCAAACGACTGCAGCGAGGAGACTCTTTAGCACACTGTGCTCATAATTATGGAGATTGAAGGAGCAGCAGGAGGGAGGAGAGAGAGAAGAGAGAGAGAGGGATGGAGAGGGAGGAGAGGAGAGAGAGAGGGAAGAGAGGGAGTGAGAGGGGGAGAGAGAGAGAGGGAGAGAGAGGGAGGAGAGGGGGAGAGAGAGAGACGGAGAGAGAGGAGAGAGAGAGAGGGAGAAGGAGAGAGAGGGAGAGAGAGAGAAAGAGGGAGGAGAGGGGAGAAAGAGAGAGGGATGGAGAGAGAGAGTGAGAGGGAGAGAGAGAGGGAGGAGGGGAGAGATGGAAGAGAGAGAGAGAGGAGAGAGGAGAGAGAGGGGAGAGAGAGAGAGAGAGAGAGAGAGAGAGAGAGAGAGAGAGAGAAAGGAGGGAGAGGGGAGAGAGAGAGAGGGAGAGAGGAGAGAGAGAGAGAGAGGAGAGAGGGAGGGAGAGAGAGGGGAGAGAGAGAGAGAGAGAGGGAGAGAGGGGGAGAGAGAGAGAGGGAGGGGAGAGAGAGAGAGGGAGAGAGGGAGGAGAGAGAGAGGGGAGGGAGAGGAGAGGGAGAGGGAGGAGGAGAGAGAGAGGAGGAGAGAGGAGAGGAGGGAGAGAGAGAGGGGGAGGAGAGAGAGGAGAGGAGAGAGGGGAGAGAGAGAGAGAGTGAGAGAGAGAGGGAGAGAGGGGAGGGAGAGAGAGGGGGAGGAGAGAGAGGGAGAGGGGAGAGAGAGAGAGGTAGAGAGAGAGGAGAGAGGGAGGGAAGAGAGAGGGGAGGGAGAGAGAGAGGAGAGAGGGAGGAGAGAGAGAGGGGGGGAGAGAGAGGAGAGGGAGAGAGAGGGGAGAGAGAGAGAGGGGAGGAGAGAGAGGAGAGAGGGAGGGAGAGAGAGGGAGAGGAGAGAGAGGAGAGGAGAGAGAGGGGGAGAGAGAGAGAGGAGGAGAGAGAGAGGGAGAGAGGGAGGGAGAGAGGGAGGGAGAGAGAGGGGAGAGGAGAGAGAGAGGGAGGAGAGAGAGGAGAGAGGAGAGAGAGAGGGAGGAGAGGGGAGATGGAGAGAGAGAGAGAGGGAGGAGAGAGAGAGGGAGAGAGAGGGAGGGAGAGAGAGGGGGGGAGGAGAGAGGGAGAGGGGAGAGAGAGAGAGGGAGTGAGAGAGAGGAGAGAGAGGAGGGAGAGAGAGGAGGGAGAGAGAGGAGAGAGGGAGGAGAGAGAGGGAGGGAGAGAGAGGGAGAGGGAGAGAGGGGAGGGGAGAGAGAGAGGGAGAGGAGAGAGAGGGGAGGGAGAGAGAGAGGGAGAGGGGATGATCTGACCCAGACAGCCTAACAGTTCCGAACACCTTTGAGCAGAACTCTGCTGCCGATGTCCTGAGCGTAGTCGGTTGTTGGGTGTGTGAACTTTGCTCGCTTGCTTTTATACGAGGTTTATATAATACTAACGAGTCAGAGGAAGCTCAGAGCCTCGGGTAAAGCATCGTAGTCCACGTTCATCTGGATTCATTCGAAAACGCATCTTTTTCTCTACGTTTTGGCGTTTGTCCGGCGAAAACGTAGCTTTTTCGAAAACGCTCTCGCACGTGGATGAACGTCGGTCCATGGAGACATTCAAAAACTGATGTATTTTTTTTTAGTCATGTGACCCATTAAACTCGACACGCACAAGACGGCGGACGGCGCTGTACTCCAGTCGTTGTGCCTGCGATCCTGTATGATCACGTCGTTAAAGATTAATGTCACTTCGCACAACCTTCAGCTCGTGTTTTTAAATAAACGCCCGACGGACACGGGCGAGGCCCGGTTTACGCTTCACGCTGCGGCGCGTTTTTAGGCCGCGCTGCGCGGACGAGCAATTTTAGGAAAACGGAACGCCGAGGTGTTCGGATCTATCGTGGTTAACGGGACGAGAGTTCGATAGAGTGTTTTGAATTAACGAGTGGTCCTTGTGTATGTGTGCATTAACCTCAACTCAAGAGTAAGGGCGCCAC
>CM022773.1:1035310-1047810 GCA_012411365.1 Ameiurus melas | reverse complement strand
CTGAAAAAAAGAATTGTTGCTCTACATAAAGATGGTCTAGGGTATAAGAAGATCGCCAAGACCCTGACACTGAGCTGCAGCACGGTGGACAGGACCATACAGCGGTTTAACAGGACAGGTTCCACTCAGAACAGGCCTCCCCATGGTCCACCAAAGAAGTTGAGTGCACGTGCTCAGCATCATATCCAGAGGTTGTCTTTGGGAAATAGACGTATGAGTGCTGCCAGCATTGCTGCAGAGGTTGAAGGGGTGGGGTGGGGGGTCAGCCTGTCAGTGCTCAGACCATACGCCGCACACTGCATCAGATTGGTCTGCATCACTCGTCCCAGAAGGAAGCCTCTTCTAAACATGATGTACAAGAAAGCCCACAAACAGTGTGCTGAAGACAAGCAGACTAAGGACATGGATTACTGGAACCATGTCCTGTGGTCTGATGAGACCAAGAGAAACTTATTTGGTTCAGATGGTGTCAAGCGTGTGTGGCAGCAACCAGGTGAGGAGTACAAAGACGAGTGTGTCTTCCCTACAGTCAAGCATGGTGGTGGGAGTGTCATGGTCTGGGGCTGCATGAGTGCTGCTGGCCCTGGGGAGCTACAGGTCATTGAGGGAACCATGAATCCCAACATGTACTGTGACACTCTGAAGCAGAGCATGATCCCCTCCCTTCGGAGACTGGGCCTGCAGGGCAGTATTCCAGCATGATGATGACACCAAACACACATCCAGGATGCCCACTGCCTTGTTAAAGAAGCTGAAGGTGAAGGTGATGGACTAAACCATATTGAGCATCTGTGGGGCATCCTCAAACAGAAGGTGGAGGAGCACAAGGTCTCTAACATCCACCAGCTCCGTGATGTCTTCATGGAGGAGTGGAGCAGTTCTCCATCCGGGTATTTCTCGCTTACTGAGAATTCAGACATACTACCCCACTGGCGTACTGCTTTTCGCATACTGTGTAGCAGGGTAGGACGCCATTTCGGACGCAGACGTTAACTTATTTACAGAAAGTTCTGTCAGTGTTCGTGTGAGGAAAGTTCCTGGGCTTCAGAGTCGAGTTATGCAGTGGATTTTCTGAGCTCCACATTCAGATGATTAAAATGACCTGCCTGGTAAAATCACACCTCTGAAGTTAACAGATTATTTCTTGAGCGCAAACGTCGGAGACTGAGTCTTCCAACCGCATCTAGACGACCAATAAAAAGGCTGATATGTCTTTTTCTTGGTGAGTGAGAAGTTTGCAAGTGTTGAGATAAATGGAACAGTCTGGAACATCAGCGATACATCACTGCAGGAACAGTGCTAGCTGTAACATCGCATTCATCACTGAACAGAACGTCTTCCACACTCGTTATTCAGCAGCACAGAGAATAGCACTTGATCCAGCGCACGCGGCTCTTAGACCTTTTATTACGGTTTTCATCACGCTCGGATAGAAAGTTTCTTTTAATAGACTATAAGGATAATGTTTGGACAGAAAACCCCATTTCTTAGATGTTTATAGTACGCAGAATTTCATGCTCAAATCATATACATTTACACTTCATTTTCACTGATATTAAAAAATACTAAACTGCATCTGGATAAAAAAAAAAAAGTGAATAAAATCGATTGTTAGCTGAAACCTAGCGGTAACATACTTCTGCCACAATAACCAGAGGAGAGATGGATGCAAATGCAGTAGAGATTATTTTTTATTGAAACATGCAGGCAGACAAATCCAAATCGAAAGCAATATCAAGCTCCATTAACCGGCATGGATCAGGCGAGGCATTATCGGCATAAAAAAAAAAACCATGCTAATTCTATAACATGTTAATATCTAGCTATTATTCTAATTTTAATGATGTATAAAAAATATCTTTTTAAACAAATAATGTACTTTTATCCCTAAATTTTAGGGATTATCACTAGGATTATTTTTTCATGATGTCAAGACTTTTTTTTGTAAACATATAACCAAATCAAGTTTTAAAACTAGTTAAAAGCGAATCATTTTATTTTCTATAGATTTTTTTTCTGGGGGTGAGGGGCGGTGGCTTAGTGGTCAGCACACTTGTCTCAAAAATCCTCAAATCCTGACTTCGCCCTGTGTGTTTTTTGAATTTGCAGGTTCTCCCTGAGCTTTGCTGGTTTCCTCCAGGTACTCCAGCTTCCTCCAATACTCCAAAGTCATGCGTTGTAGGCTGATTGGCATTTCCAAACTGTCTGCAGTGTTCGAATGAATGTGTGTGTGATTGTACCCTGTGATGGATTGGCACCCTGCCCTGTGCCCCGAGTCTCCTGGGATAAGCTGCAGGCTCCCTTAGTCTCTCCCATTCTTTGTGTAGTAAGTCTGGACGTGTTTATTAGAGACTCATGCTGAATTTCTGTTATGGTCAGCCATCTTGGATTAAAACCTTTAAAAGCAATAAAGATGGTTTATGTAAGACACATTGAATAAATTTGTAGTCACGAAATGATCTGACGATGATTGTCACGAGTCACGGTTCCCAGTGAAGAGACCTCGGCTTGCTTTTGGTGATTTCTTGTTCTACAGCTGCCTTTTATTTTGGTTCTAGTTCTGTCTGATTACACTACTGTGTTCACCTGTTCTGTGTTTCACCGTGATCAAGCAATATCACGGTGCATTATCGTTTGTGTCTGTGGATTTCATGTACATGTGTGTTGATCTCTGCTAAAGACGCTGCAGCTTACAGTGAAACATAGTATGTGTTCCTAAATAAGATCTACAGTAAATAATGTTTATGTTTACAGTAAATACAGTAAGTTTAGTAGCAAATACTTGATTTTTTTAAAAGTCACACTGCATACACCACACACACACACTCACACACTCACACACACACTCACACAGAGCTACTTCTTGCATCATGCTATGTAATTGCCTACCATGGGATCTGCCTGTACAGCGTTTAAATCTAACAAACAAATCCTAGAACAGGGCGATGAGAGAGAGAAAGAGCTTTCATTTGATTAGTAAAGTGAAACGCTGAAATATTCTTCATTTCCGTAAACACTCGGCTCCTCTGAGTGCAGTTCCACAGCTGCTGTAAGAGAAAAATAAATCAGTTCCCAATGCAAAGACGTCAAGCAGATTCTAGATGTTCCGAAGAAAATAATGAGCAATAATTTGGAGTTTGTACCACACACTCACCGTTCGAGGTTTGTTAAGGGTTCGATGGGTAACTACATGTTCTCATCTTCCAGGCAAGGTTCTACTTGGACACACTTTGTTGTAGGGTTCCATGTAGAACCTTTAAGAGTTAAAGGGACAACTGAAAGGTCCTAATTTTTTAAGAATGGTTTTACATGGGTTCTTTCGATAGTCCAGCATTCATACTTCTATGGTTTTACTTGGAAGCATTCCTAACAAAGAAAATACTCTGGTGCACACTCCTAGAAAATCTGGAACCCTTATGGGTACTTTGTTTGTCTTTCTGAACCTTTAAATGTACTATGTAGAACTCTACAGCAGTGTTCAGCAGTTTATTTCACTATCAGAAAAGGGTCTCTGTAGAACACATTTTTGGAGACTATGAACCCTTAATTTATCCAATGAACTCTTAAAGAGCCTTTCTTTTCTGAGAGTTTACCAAGTACCAAGAAGCTAAATGTCAAACTCTGGACAGGTTCTAGATCGAGTGAGTCAAGGTTAACCTAGCATGGAAAACCCATGTAAAGAGTAAAAGCAGATTTAGCGAGACATCTAACCAAGTGAGTGAAAGCTTATGTAAGGACTGAAAGCTAACCTAGCATCTGAAAGCCAATTTAATGTTTGAAAGCTAACCTAGCATCTGAAATCTAATCTAGCGTCTGAGTGAGTGTAGACAGCGTGTAGCTTGATAATTAAATGGTAAATGTGCACTTATTTTTTTCCAAAGCACTTTATACAGTGTCTCATTCACGCACACAGAGAAAACGGTAGCAGAGCTGCCATGCAAGGCGCTAGCTTGCCATCAGGGAGCAACTTGGGGTTCAGTGTCTTGCCCAAGGACACTTCGGCATGTGGAGTCACCCGGGCCGGGAATCGAACCTCCAACCCTACGATTAGTGGACAACCCGCACTACCACCTGATCCACAACCGCCCTGATAACTGTGCGGTTGCTACATGGGGTTTCAGTCCTGATTCTACTCTCAGGCTGAGGGCTGTCTATCAAGCGTGCTCATTAGAATATTAGGCCACACCCATTCCAGACAGTTTCCAATAAGTGTGTTCAGAGATTCAGCTCCTGATATCAGTTTGATATCTATTTTTTTGTTTAAATACACTCAGATTTGATTAAAAACTCATGTTTTGCCTCTTTGCTGTAACGTTCAGAACAGCTTATTTTTTTGCTTAATTGAATTAGTTTTCCTGCAGAACAGGAATGAAATTAAGGAAGAAAAGTTTCCTCACCACATCTGCAGACACAGATGGGATTCGGGACGGGATCACATCCAACACGTTCCAATATAATCGACAACAACGTGTTTTTCATCTGAGGACCAGCTTCAACAATGCTGTGAAGAAACCCACGAGAAAAAAAAAAAAAAAAAAAAAAAAAAGAAAAAAAAAGAGGGGAGAGGGGAAAAAAAAAAAAAAAAAAAAAAAAAAAAAAAAAAAGAGACAAAATACTGATGGCAATGAGAAAAGATGACAGAAACAGAAAGGAGAGAGAGAAAGAAATGTGATGGAGAGAGAAAGAACGAGAAAATAAAACAGAGACAAGATGAGAGAAAGAAGCAGAAACAGAGAAAAAAGAGAAATAGCAAGAAAGCAAAAACAATGAGAGAGAGAGAGAGAGAGAGAGAGAGAGAGAAATGAATAGAGATGGAAAGACAGTAAGGGAGAAAATGAAGAGCAACAGATGAAAAACAGAGCGGAAGAAGAAACAACACGCAGAAAGAAATAAAATAAAATAAAACGCGAAAGAAATGAGACATAAAGGAAGAGACGATGAAAGAGAGAAGACGAAATAGAGAAAGAAATGAGAGTGACATTGCATGTGTGTACAGGTCAGTGTCTCTAAATCACAATTATGAACAGGATATTCAGCCTCTATGAACATCTCATAGTCCTCTAGAGAGACTGAATGAGAACACAGACCTGATCTACACCTCACCGGTTCATAATATTGAAGAAGAAAACTCACACTGATCCGTAAACGAGTTTCTGTATGTACTTCCAAAAATAACGTTCCTGCATTACTCTAATGGTTTGCCTCACAATGTTCCTACAACGTTGTACAGACGATGTTCTGAAACACTCATCCAGAAAACCTGACAGAACGTACTTCAAAGCTATACTCCCAAAACCACGGGGTTCAGAAAACTTTCTGCTAACATTACCTTACTCCTGGGCAGATACTAATACTAAATCTAACACTCGCTGTACAGCTAACACACCAGACATTCAGTAGACCTTCCTGCTTATTTATTTGTAAAATTTGCAGTATAATGGCTTGCAAGCTAGTATGATAATAACCTGCTACCTAACAGAGCCATGCAAGGCGCGAGCTTGCCATCGGGAAGTGGTGGAGTCATGTGGAGTGACGCGGGCCGGGAATCGAACCACCAAGCCTACGATTAGTGGCCAACCCAGTGGCTCTAAAAAACAAGCAAAACCGGCAGCACAAAACGCGATGACAAAAACAGGATCGAAAAGCAAGAAACGAGAAGACAGAACAAAAGGCTCGGTACAGCTCAGGTGGCAAACACTGAAACAATACTTCGTGACTAAAGACTGAAACACGAGGGTATAAATAGTCGAACTAATCAAGGCGGAAACAGAAACAGCTGAGAACAACGATGACACGTTATGGAAACAACCGAAAATAAAAACAAAGTGGAGACAGAAAACAAAACAAAGAACAGACGAGTCAAAGTAAACAATTTCAGGATCACCCGGAAGAGCGTCGTTGTGTGCCGGGTTGCGTGAGTGCGCTGAAATACCTGACACCAAGTAGCCTATCAGTGAACTTCCTGCAACTGTGTGATTCGTCACTGATTGCTAGCTAGAATGCTCAATTAATATGACCATAATGGAAGATTAAAAAATGGATATGACAGGTTGGACCAGTAGTGCGGCTGTGGGGTGGCCTGTGGCGCAGTTGGTAGAGCGGGTTGTCCACTAACCGTAGGGTGAACCGTAGGGTGAACCGTAGGGTGAACCGTAGGGTGAACCGTAGGGTGAACCGTAGGGTGAACCGTAGGGTGAACCGTAGGGTGAACCGTAGGGTGAACCGTAGGGTGAACCGTAGGGTGAACCGTAGGGTGAACCGTAGGGTGAACCGTAGGGTGAACCGTTCGATTCCCGGCCCGGGTGACTCCACATGCGTCCTTGGGCAAGACACTGAACCCCAAGTTGCTCCCGATGGCAAGTTAGCGCCTTGCATGGCAGCTCTGCTACCACTGGTGTGTGTGTGAATGGGTGAATGAGTCACAGTGTAAAGTGCTATATAAGTGCACATTTACATTTAGTGGGTTGCCAGATGCGACCGTGTAACTGCAACCACTCCACAGCAACTCGCCGAGCCGAACGACGAGAGCAGAGCACGTCTGGTCCCCCAAGAACACTTCTTGACCTTGGTGAGAGCGATGTTTTCCTCTTCGCTGTTGCAAAATCCAGTCATTTGTTGTGTTGTGGTATAACTCAAGTCAACGTCTGGAATATTCTGTGGAAACAGATGCTGCATTTTGTTTTCCGTGCCGAAAATACTTGCCCTCGCTGTCAGACTCAGCTTTCACAGTCAGGGGGTTCAGGGACTGGAAGCATGCGGTGGGGGCGGCGAAAGGCAGTAGCTGTAACTGGAATCCGATCGATTTTAGACCATGCAGTGTATGTTTATGTTTATAATTTGCGCTCATGTTAATCGTGATTTAAAATACGTGCGTATGGCGGGTACAATGCTCATGTCGGTCTGATACGATGCTGTATGTTTTGTTGCTTTTTACTATGCCGTTGTGTCACAACTAAAGATTGCGAAACTAAAATAAATGTTATATTATATGGACGGATTGTGCAATAATGACGCAATAACAGGAATCATTTTGTTGTATTGGTCAGATTAAATCATACCCACACTGTGCCCCTGTGCAGGAGGGACAGCCCCGACCCGCCCCTGCAAATGGAACTATAAACGGATAAAAAAAAATGCCATTTGTTATTCCTTATTGAATTAAAGCGTTTTAATTGAAGCGAAACACACTCCAGACCGTGCTGGTATTCCAACAAATAATACACTCCGCCTGGCGTGGTTTATTTACCTATAATGTATGAAGTCAGTGTTCTATCTGACACTGGGATAAAGGGAGATTTATTACATTGATCATGATAAATAAGTGTGTGTGTGTGTGTGTGTGTGTGTGTGTCATCAGTCATTTACACACCAGTTACTAATGTTTCCCCCACTGAGCCACTTCACACACACAATGTGTGACTGGAAACGGATGCACCATCCCAATACACCAACACACACACACACACACACAGAAATCCTCTCACACACTCGATCAACTAAATGAGCAGTCGGGTCCCAGCGCTGCGGATTCTGCTGCACAGATGGCCGAGCTGAAAGCAGCATTGAACACACAAATCTAAAACACACACACACACGCACACACCACCACCACCAGGGTGACAGCTCAAGAGGAAAAACCCATTCAATCCATCTGAATGAGGAAAGAATGTCCGAACTCAGAGGCAGAGATCCTCTCTGTCCCAGCTGCAGCTTTATTTACAGTCTTGCACTTTATATTCCTCTTTTTTGGACTGGAATTGAAATATAATGTAATATTGACACGCATGTAATATATACAGTATACATACTTGTCTGTATTTGACATATTTCCTTTATAAATTAGGCATGTGTTTCTGAAAGACCGTGGTCATAAACGTAGGAATGGAGAAAAACAATCCATCCATTGACGTGAAACAAGTCTTCTCACAACATCTTCCTCTGTTTCTCGCTCTTTTCCCCCTGCTCTGTCTTTCCATCTGTCTTTCCAAGGAAATGTTCAGGAACACGATGAGAGCAACAGTTCAACAGGCAATCCTGGAGCAGTACGTTTCTGATGGAAATCTAATCCTATCCGATCCCACTGGGAATGGGAGTGGTGTGTGTGTGTGTGTGTGTGTGAATAAGTAGTTGTGCAACAGTGTATTAAGGATTCCAATTCATAAAACAGTAAAGAAATGCACGCTCGACTCTTTTGCGAAGAGAAAAAGCAAAACAGAACTAAACAAAAAACTCAAGCCAGAATGGCAGCTGCTTCCTGTTACATCATCATAATTATTTACAAGCAGAGTTTCGCTTCGTGTAGAAAATAATTCACTTTCGAGGAGCTGGAAGTGATTCAGTGAAGATGATTCACAATTACATGGGGTGGGGGGTGAATACTTTTGAAAATACATTTCGACGTTTCATGATGCGGACCACTTAAATCTAATATTCAAAGTTTCATCTGATCTAAAGTGTGGTTTTAATAGAGTAAAGGAAAGCGTAGATAGATAGATAGATAGATAGACAGAAAGACAGATAGTTAGATAGACAGACAGACAGACAGACAGACAGATAGATAGATAGACAGACAGACAGACAGACAGACAGACAGACAGACAGATAGATAGATAGATAGATAGATAGATAGATAGACAAACAGACAGACAGACAGATGCTTATAGATAGATACTTATGCACAGCACTGTGTAGAGTGTTCCTGGTGTTCTGTGAAACACTGAGCTGAGCTGTCTCCCCGTGCTGCGGGGGTTTCCTCCAGGTCCTCCGGTTTCCTCCCCCAGTCCAAACACCTGCATGGTAGTCTGATGGGCGTGTCTAAAGTGTCCGTAGTGTATGAATGTGTGTGTGAGTGTGTATGTGAGTGTGCCCTGTGATGGACTGGAACCCTGTCCAGGGTGTACCCCGCCTCGTGCCCCATGCTCCCTGGGATAGACTCCAGGTTCCCCGCGACCCTGAAGAAGGATAAAGTGGTATAGAAGATGAATTGATAGCTGAGCTGTGATGCTGCCTCAGCTGAGTGAAGTGCTCATGATGGGTTCTAGCGCTTCAGAAGATCAGCAAGAGTTTAAAACACAACATACATGGAGACTGTAGTTTATCTAGAATATAATAAAGAATGTAGTTTCAATGAAACTACAGTAATGAGCTCTGATGACATGGACATGTGTGATGTGCAGTGTAACAGAATACTGCAGTTTGACGTGAGTATGTATCGTTCGGTGGTCTGTTGTGTGTGTGTGTGTGTGTGTGTGTGTGATGTTCAGCTGGAGGTGACGGAGGGGGAACTGGCTCTGGGGGTGTAGTTGATCAGAGACACCGCTGTGGGGCAGGAGGTGCTCTGGTGGTGTGTGGTGTTGGCTCTGATTGAGTCGTGTCTCTCTCCTGAGGGGTCTGTGTGGAACAGATGGGTTCTGGGCCTGTGAGGGATCAGTGTAGATCCTTTTCAGCTCAGTTCCTCACCCTGCTGTCGGCCGGCTCTTTGATCGAGAGCTCGCTCAGACTCCCTGCTGTACAGACGCTTAATACTCTCTCTCCACACAGCAGGGATGAAACACACCGTCACGGAGGAGGTGGAGGTGGTAACGAGATGTTTTCTCTGTCAGACAGACGGATGGACATTTGGCTAAGTATCGGCTTCCAGGAAGAGAGAGGACGAAAAAGACATGCATCTTATAATCAGACTTTCATCTGATAAATGAAAAAACACTTTTTCATCTAAAGTGTGATTCACTGTCCCCTTCCTACTGATAGATAGACAGATAGACAAACAGACAGACAGATAGATAGATAGATAGATAGATAGATAGATAGATAGATAGATAGAAAGACAGATAGTTAGATAGATAGATAGATAGATAGATAGAAAGACAGATAGTTAGATAGATAGACAGACAGACATACAGACAGATAGATAGATAGATAGATAGATAGATAGATAGACAGACAGACAGACAGACAGACAGACAGACAGACAGATAGATAGACAGACAGACAGACAGACAGACAGATAGACAGACAGACAGACAGACAGACAGACAGACAGATAGACAGATAGATAGATAGATGGTAGATAGATAGATAGATAGATAGATAGATAGATAGATAGATAGATAGATAGATAGATAGATAGATAGATAGACAGATAGTTAGATAGATAGACAGACAGACAGATAGACAGACAGACAGACAGACAGACAGATAGATAGATAGATAGATAGATAGATAGATAGATAGATAGATAGATAGATAGACAGACAGACAGAAAGACAGATAGTTAGATAGATAGACAGACAGACATACAGATAGATAGACAGACAGACAGACATACAGACAGACAGACAGACAGACAGATAGATAGACAGACAGACAGATAGGTAGACAGACAGACAGACATACAGACAGACAGACAGATAGATAGATAGATAGATAGATAGATAGACAGACAGACAGACAGACAGACAGACAGACAGACATACAGACAGACAGATAGATAGATAGATAGATAGATAGATAGATAGATAGATAGATAGATAGATAGATAGATAGACAGACAAATAGATAGATAGATAGATAGATAGATAGATAGATAGATAGATAGATAGATAGATAGATAGATAGATAGATAGATAGATAGATAGATAGATAGATAGATAGATAGATGGTCGATGTTCTACAACATTAAATGTAACTAGAATAGGATAAAAGTGTGATGTCATTGCTTAATGAATAAAAGACTGTAATTGATGGTAAGTTGCTGTGGTGTAAGAGGAATAAACCCCATGGGGATGTGATGTTAGAGGAACATAATCAACTTCAGGGTGGTAACAGTAACTCTCCTTTGCATGGTTGATTAATTTCCTATAACAGCACTCCCCCAGGTGATTTATTCCTACTCTGTAGTCCTGAGAGAATGTACACCTGTGTAATCAGTGGTAGCTCAGTGGTAGCACGACACACATGAATAGAAGGATCGGCTGTGTTTGAACAGCAGAATACACACTCGGCTTTGTGAACGCACCGAGAGGGAAAAGTCAATTGTAAGAAAATCGCACAGCTGTTCTGTTGTTTCGTCTGAGCTCTAATAGAGGTGATTATTTCCTCACTTCACTTTGGGAAATGTCTCGGTTTCCTTCAGCACCTGCGGCACAAACGTCCTGATGAGAAACATTTACACCAGAAGCCTCATTTTCAGCTGAGTGCCAGAGAATAAAAAACACACCGCGTCAACACGGTATACAAATGCAGTTTCTGTCGACACACACACACACACACACACACAGTCTGTACTTTAAAACTTTTTTTTCTTCTTTGCTCCTCCACATAAATCATTTTCCCCATAATGTATCTAAATGAACCATGGAACATCATTACCATTAATTATACACACAGACAGATAGATAGATGAATAGAAAGAAAAATGTAGTCCTTCAGTTGTTCACCAAAGCTCCAAGGCTAATGTGGCTAACACAGAACGGAAGCTTATAGCCACCAGATTAGCATTCTGGACTTGCTAACACTGTTATCTATAAACATGGACAAAATGACAAAAACAACCACAAAACAAACGAAGAATCACTTTCTTTCTCCAAACCTGCAGATTACAGTTAGGTTTCTTATGTTTGATCTCTCAATTAAGATGATTGGCACAAAATGGTCAGCTGTGGTGCAGGCACCACTTTATTGTAAAACACGCTTTTGAGAGATTAACCTGGATAATCGCTTCTATGAGTCTCAATCATGGGTGAATTACTTCCTGTTCATGTCAAAGCATGTTTCTGATTGGCTGGCGAGGGTGAACATTCCACTCTCTGTGCCAAAGTTTTGATGTTACTCACTTTTATTTAAGCATCTGTGGTGCAACATTGTTAGACTGAAACTCCTCTCAATGCACAGCTTCGGACCGAACACACACCCGGATTTAGGATTAAGTTTACGTTCAGCTGGCTGCGGCATCAGATTTTAGGTAGGGGGCGTGGCCTGAAGATTGACGTCGCAGCTTGTACTGAATTCGAGGTACCTTCATTTTAATTTCACGAGATGTGTCTGCATATAAATTGCGTTAAGGGGTGGGGTTTGTCTGCACCGATATCCTGTCACCTTGTTCACACCTTGTTATAAATAAACAGAAAATATACAAGAAAAAGGAAAGAAAAGTGCAGGTCTGTTTTTTAAATGAGCCGCGCTTGTGGTGTTTTTTTCCTCCTCGCCGTAAGCAGATAAGGACACTAGACCTAAGCTGTTGAATTATGTATTCTCAGATGTTTGGCTCTCTCCTTCGATTTTGTTCTCTGTGAAAACAACGAGAGCCGTAGTGTCATTTGCATGATGCGTATTGTCTGTGTTGTTTCTCATTTCAGCTGCCGGAACACGAATAACAAATTAGAATATAATCTCGCGCACGTCCTCGCGACTGCATTTTTTAATAAAGTGTCTCGTTGTCGTCGTCTTCGTTATGAATGAACAGAGAGAAGTGTTTTTATTTCATCGCTCATCAAAACATA
>CM022773.1:1012810-1030310 GCA_012411365.1 Ameiurus melas | reverse complement strand
CAACCCCCACAACCTTCCAGCACTGCTAATAAAAATACCTTCCTCACACACACACAAACACACACACACACACACACACACACACATTGATCCGAGCCTGCAGCACGTACAGATCTCATACTTGGTGTTCCGTCGGTGCTCCAGTCGATCAGGAGCGCTCGCTCTAAAGCGTAATTGATTAACACAAGATTCTTTTCGTCTTAAGAGCCCTGAATGAGGCGCGGATTAAAGACTGTGACATTAAAAACGCATAAAAGGAGCTTTTACCAAATTTCCTCTTTAAACAAGAACGAATCAGGGATAGAAAATGCACTTATCACTTGAGTTTAAGGTCAGAGACACGCCTCTGTTTTAGACAAACTCCGCCCCAGGGAACGTGACTCTCACGTAACTTCTGACACGCGTTTTAATCTGTAGCCGCGTCTGAGCCGTAAATACTGAATACTGACTCGTTTCAGTATTATATCTTCACGCAACCCAGCGCTTTATATTCCGTGACGTTATATGACGTTTCTACTCATATCTTGGAGACTAGAACAGGAAAGGTGATTATAAACAACGTCAAGAAGTTGGAAATACTGTATGTTCCCAACCGCAAACTGGCACACACTCATTTTTTAATCAAGAACACCTTGGAGAATGTGGACATTTTGAGACAATCTTTCATTTCCCCACAGACGCGGAGGTAGCGTCCTTTATTCTCAGCCTGTAAAAGTAAGGCGTTAAAATCTGCTTTAATGTAGTGGTGTGAATTTGAGAAGCTGGCATGGTGTTGATCTCTCAGCGGGGTGCCCCTGCACGCTGCCGACTGACTGAAGTGAACATTTTGGGATGACAGGAAGTGCATCAGCGAGGGTTTAGGCGATTAGGAAAGTCAGCGTGATTATGTTGTGTGTGTGTGTGTGTGTGTGTGTGTGTGTGTGCGCGCTGAAGAATTTCTGCAGTGTTTCCTGCCATGTGTGTGCAGTAATAATGAAGCTGTAGGCCTCGTTCGGTTGATTTGAATGCACTTCCCTGCGGATTAACACACTGGCTGAGTGAACACGCTGCTCTCCGCACTCCTCTAAACGAGCTCGTTAACGTAATGAGGTTTACATTTGTTTGTAAAGTGCAATATTCTACCATGGCAACTGATTAGCGTTGTATCATATTATGATGCGTTTAATAAAAGCTGAAAGATGTGAAAGTTTAGCCGGCACTGTGTTCGAGAAATGTCGCGGCACTCTCTATTTCTCGTCTCTAATGGGAACATTAGCTGTGACAGGAAACGGTGAACTACTCACTAATTAAGTGTTAAATACAGTGTGTGTGTGTGTGTGTGTGTGTGTGTGTGTGTGTGTGTGTGTTGCCAGGGCCATCGCTAGTGGGGTGAAAGGTGGTGACAGTTATAGGGGCCCCCACTGCAAAGGGAACCCGACTAAATCCAGTAGTTACGCTACATAGGCCCTTACTCTATGAATAATTACAGTATATATATTACAGCTTCAGCTTGTATGGCTGAGAGTTTCATGAAAACCACAAAAACATGCAATCTCGTGAAAGAACTTTTCCAAATATCTCCTCTCCGCTCCCTAAAATGGTTTAGTCTGATGGCCTCTCTCTCTTTTTTTTATGGTTTATTTTATTATTTTATTAATTTCTTGTCTTTTCTTATTATTTTGTCTTTGTTAGTTTTATTAGTAGTCTTCACAACAACAGTAGCGTGTTCTGTTGCGAGTAAATAAACCGTGTCAAAGTGATCCGATATTCAACTTTTTAAATAATAAGTAGTAATAAGTGCTTCTCCATGCCCGTATGTTGTACCGTATACGATGTGGGTGGAGGGCGGTGCAGCCCACATCAATATTTTATCAGGGGTCCAGAACTCCCGAGCTAAGGCCCTCTAACGCCGGTACACTGTCCGTGTGTTAAGGACTGTTCCACAGCTGCATGTGCAATAATAGTTTATGGCCCATTAAACAAACATGAAAAAACATTGGTTCAACTCTTCCCAATAAAGATCTGGAAAGATTGTGTGGATTTTACAAAATTATCTTTAAAAAATCTATACTCTCACACACACACACACACACACACACACACACATATATATATATATATATATATATATACATACACACAACACCATACCAGGGGTTTAAATAATGAACATAATCAGGGGTGTAACACAAAACAGCTGTGATTAACAAGAACACGTGAGGGAGACATCCAATAATGTAACAGGACATAAACCATAACAAATACACGTGTGATAGATAAGTAAACAAGGTCAACAAGGTCAATGTCGAAGGCAAACCTGGAAGTGCGCCTTCGCGCAGAGATATCTTTGCTATATAACCTCATCCCACAATACAACATGGACCTTTATGTGTGAGTTTATGTGTGAACATGGCAAACGTAGAGAAAATAAATGTATCATAACAACGTAGACACGACTGAGGTCACTGTGACATCACAGAACATCTGTGACACACTCCAGAATCTTTCCGGTGTAAATGTCTGTGCTCTGTGCAGTGTGTGTGTGTGTTCTCAGTCCTGCGGTGTGTGCGTTCACAGCTTTACATTTGTGTTCTTCGGCATTTACAAGACATCGGGTTATCTTGGATAACTGGAGGTGTTTTTTCCGTTCTTTGAGACGGAAAAAGAAGAACAAGGTGAGGCCGGGAGTAGATGATGAAACGCAGGCAGCAGCTCAGCCTCCGAAACAACCAGAAGAATCCGCCACATGTGACGGGGACGTAGCACTGCCTCTTGATCACACGGAGCAGGAATTGAAGCCCAGTTCATCCCCGAACGAGGGTCATTCTGCGGAGAGACGAGAGAACGAGCTGCAACCGAAAAGAATGAGCCTGGAGGAGTTCAACTTCCTCAGCGTGCTCGGAAGAGGTGAGTTCAGCAAGGTCATTCTGTCCGAACTCAGAGGCACGGATGAGGTGTACGCGCTGAAGATGTTGAAGAAAGACAGGATTCTGGCATGTAATGACTTGAAGTATACTCTCATGGAGAGACGCATCCTGGTTCTGGCCAGTGAACACCCCTACCTGACCCACCTTTTCTGCTGCTTCCAGACCACCGAGTACTTATGCTTCGGTATGGAATATGTGAAAGGAGGAGATCTTTCATATCACTTAGAACGCTCAGGTGGGTTTGACGAACCCCGCTCCCAGTTTTATGCTGCTGAGATCGCCTGTGCGCTCATGTTCCTGCACCGCACCGGGATCGTTCACAGGGATCTCAAACCCAAGAACATACTCGTAGATGCAGATGGCCACTGCAAGCTTGCAGACTTTGGCTTGTGCAAAGAGACCTTTCAAGACGTCAAGATGACATTCTGTGGCACACCCAAGTACATCTCGCCTGAGATGATACGGGGATCAAAATGCAGCACATCGGTGGATTGGTGGGCCCTGGGTGTTATCCTGTTTGAGATGTTGACGGGCTACAGGCCATTTGACTGTGAACACCGGCGGAAGCTATTTGATTCCATCGTCAAGGATAAACCCAAGTACCCATCAAGTCTCAGCAAAAACGCAGTCAGCATCCTCAAAGGCTTCCTGAGGAAGAACCCCAAGACTCGTCTCGGCTGTGTGATCTCCCGCAGGGGCCGGGAGGAAGCCATCAAAGTTCATCCTTTCTTCCAACCAATCAACTGGATGCTGCTGGAGCGGAGGAAGATTATGCCCCCTTTCAAATCACTAATTACAACAAAGAGCGACGTCAATAACTTCAGTGACGTTTTCACCCGTGAGGAGCCCAAGCTTTCTCTTGTGGATCATTCTATCATCGAGAAGTACAGCCAGGAGATGTTTCGGGACTTCTCCTACATTAACACCATGCATTAACTGGTATTAATGTAGAATTAATTGTGCATTTTGTGGCTAAGGTAAGTTTTTATTTTTTGATTTACTTTTATAAATAAATTCCTCGCCTCTTTTACATCTGGCAAAATGTCAGAAGCTCCAACTTCTCATAAACGTCATGTATGTAAACGGCATGACGTCATAGTAAATGTTGACTGTACTGATGAAAGAACATGTTGGACATGGCCGTATACATTTTAGAGGATTTCTAAGCAGGTTTTGTACTTCTTAGCTTAATGTGTTAAATTTTGAAATGAAATGTTTTCGTATTTTTTCTGTACAAACTGAATGCTCCTCGTCTCGTATATGACCACAGAGAGCGAACTTTATATAGGCCAGGGCTCTACGGTAACAATTTATTACGGTAACATGAACAATATGTTTTGGAGCTTCAGCATTTAGGGATAACCAAATATTCAAACTATTACGGATCAGAACCGCACCACTCTAATGCAAAGTCATTTCCAGCTGTGACTGATGAGGAGACCAACATCTCATCGAAATGTGGATGGAGAACAGTGCAGAATTTACAGGGAGGAGCCACAGAGCCTCAAAAGCCTGGAGCTCTGCACCGTCTGGCACAAACAGCCTCACGCAGGAGGACGAGACGTCCACTTCACCTTCCAGCATGGTGCTGGATTTTCTGGAGAGCGAGGCAGAAAAAGAAGAGGGACGATTTCATGCCACGCACGAATTACTGACCATTACAGGGTCCTTGACCTCTTTGAGGAATTAAAAAAAAAAAAAGTTTTAAACATGACCCTGGAGTGTCCGTTTTGTTCTGAAATTGTTTGTGTGACTTGATAACACACTTGTCAGATGTGTACCATTTGGAGGACGTTAATAAGATGTTATATTTAGTATCAAAATAGTTTAACTTCTCTTCCAGAAGGACGCCCAGAGGTACGTGTCGTGGAAAAATCCCTCCAACCAAAGTAAAAAAAAAACTTCCAGAGGCCAGGAGTTATGGATGTCAAAGGAATGAAACTTTATTTAAAATAAATAAAGAGAAACACACACACACACACACACACACACACACACACCTTTACAGTATATACTTTTCTGAAGCAGTAAATTTATCTCTAGGCGGGGTATTAGCTTTTTCTTTCTAAAAACAAACCAATCTCCGTTGTCTTATTTAATTATTCGTGTCTATATGATATCTTACATTTCTACCACCTTAAAGACTTTCTGGCTTTCATCCCAGCTCAACACACAAAAAAAAATGGTGTTTTTCAGGCCTCAGAGTCGCCTTAATTGGAAGATCAGTTTCGACCGTACATAAACCTGTCTAAATGCTAATTTATTGTTGTGGGAAGAAAGATACAGAAACACACAAGACTCTTCTAACTCAATATACACAGGAAATACAGAGAGACAGAAAAACACCTGCTGTGCAGTAAAACATACAAGTTTTGTAGCTCAGGACACACAACATACCTTGGCCAGAAAGTGTTTTATGGTTTCAGATGGTTCTGACTTACGGCGGATCCCTGCAGCGCAGTCCGGTGATCCAGCTGGACACAGTCATCCTTAACCGACGTCGCTGTGAAGTGACGCTTGACAGAGCGAGGATATTCCATCCGACTTGCTTTGATTCCTCTCTCCTCACATCTCATCCTTGTATCCTTCCGTCACATCCTAACCGGGTGGAGCTACGATGCAAGGAAAGGAAGCGAGGAACGGAAATGCACCAATAAGAAACGAGAAGCAAACAGTGTGCTGGGGTCACCGATCGTCCCTTCTCCTCGAGAACCTCAATCAGGATCAACACCTGGTCCACAGCGCCTCCTCGGGACCTAGGGTCTGCACCCAGGCATAAGCAGAGCGCACCTCCTGCTGGCTGGAGTCATCCTAAGAGCACAGAGGTGGAAAATGCTCAGAAAAGGTACCAGAACTTAGTTTCTGCCAATATTTCTACAAACAGAGAAAGGTTAACATCCAGTCGGAGCTCATTTAAAATGAATAGATAAATCAATAACTTTACACACACACACACACACAAATTGGTGTCTTTGTCGTATGCTGTTTCTTTATTTGCCGTGGTGTCACATAACCTTCCATGCATCAGAGTCCAAGTCCAGTGTGTAAACTGATGTGTTCTGAACTGAAGCCATGTGATCTGTGGACGCGTCTCCACACTGCTCCTCGGTCACAATCAGAACACATGGTTCTGAAAAAACGACACGATTCACGAGTACCTGAACAGTCAGTGGTTCTGATGAATCCTGTGATGTCCCATAGTTCCTCAGCAAACGATTTCTCAGATCAGTTCGCCTTCTGAACTCATCTTATGCCCGATTATGGGAATAACGTAAATCAGTGGTTCTTAAATTGTCAAGGTGGTGGATCACTTCAACAGTAAAAGGGGGAAAAAAAAACAACAACCGCAGACCGCCAACAGTGCATCCTCACTGCAGGTATGAGCCATCTTCTGTTTTCTGATGTCACACCAGGCAAAACCCAAGACATCGCAAGGTCTGTATTAGCACTCTTTTCTTCCATAGAATATTCACCCGTGCCTTCGAACTGGGCATGAAATAATAAATATGTGTGTACGTAATAATTATTAAAGTGCATTTTTTGTTCTCTGGCTAAATTATTACACGGAAATGAATCGGAGTAAACATGAACTAACCGTCTCTATTACCTGACGGACATCAACGTCAGCACAGTCCACAATCTACAATCTATTGTGGCAGTTTCTGGGGATCCAACAAAAATGACATGCACGATTGCTGGGCTTAAACCAGTTAGGCACGGACCACCACGCAGGAATGAGTGCCCAATCATATGGCCTGCCACCACAAAGACATCACTATCCAGAAGACACTGAATGTTGAAGGAATCCTGTGATCAGCAATCATCTGGATTAGCACTCGTTACAATAGACCAACATAGAAACACCTATTAATGGACCAAACCTAAGGCCAATGCCAAGTCTCTCACCACTGACCTCCACTGACCTTCACTGATCTCCACTGACCTCCACTGACCTCCACTGATCACCACTGATCTCCACTGACCTTCACTGACCTTCACTGATCTCCACTGACCTCCACTGACCTCCACTGACCTCCACTGACCTCCACTGATCTCCACTGACCTTCACTGATCTCCACTGATCTCCACTGACCTTCATTGATCTCCACTGACCTCCACTGACCTTCACTGATCTCCACTGACCTCCACTGACCTCCACTGATCTCCACTGATCTCCACTGACATTCACTGATCTCCACTGATCTCCACTGACCTTCACTGACCTTCACTAATCTCCACTGACCTTCACTGATCTCCACTGACCTCCACTGACCACCACTGATCTCCACTGACCTCCACTGACCTTCACTGATCTCCACTGACCTCCACTGACCACCACTGATCTCCACTGATCTCCACTGACCTTCACTGATCTCCACTGACCTCCACTGACCTCCACTGACCTTCACTGACCTTCACTGATCTCCACTGACCTCCACTGATCTTCACTGACCTCCACTGATCTCCACTGACCTCCACTGACCTCCACTGACCTTCACTGACCTTCACTGATCTCCACTGACCTCCACTGACCTTCACTGACCTTCACTGATCTCCACTGACCTTCACTGATCTCCACTGACCTCCACTGATCTTCAGTGACCTCCACTGATCTCCACTGACCTCCACTGACCTTCACTGACCTTCACTGACCTCCACTGACCTTGGAAAAAGGGGTCAACACAGACTATGATTAAAGGGTTTAATAGGATAGTAATAATAAAGAGACATTTTAGTAACTGGATTATTCCAATAAAGAAGGTTTATATAGCGTATACACATAGGCTGGTTCCTACTGACAGATTGTACAGTAACTCAGATAACAGCCTTAGGCTTCGAAAAAAAAAGCACTGCTTAAGTGGATCATAGACATTATTGGCTCCAATATTCTCTCTGATCATCTTAACTTTATGATGCTTTTGGGAAATACAGTAATGTACAGTTGTGGTGAGAAGAACAGAATGAACCAGAAGGAATTTTGGCAGCATGAGGGGAACCTACACTATCATAAGCAAGTGGTTTTAATATTTTGACTGATGTGCTAATGTTTGCCTGTGTGTGTGTGTGTGTGTGTGTGTGTGTGTGTGTGTGTGTGTGTGTGTGTGTGTGTGTGAAATCAAATACATCTCTGCATGTGCATTTTCTGTAAAATCAGCACACACTGTAGTTCTGCTCTCAGCCAATCAGACACACGCTACTGCTCTCAGCCAATCAGACACACGGTAGTTCTGCTCTCAGCCAATCAGGACTGCTCTCAGTGTATCGGTGTATGGGGGTGGTTTAAAGTTAAATATATGATGAACACCTTTAGCTCTGTAATGCTGCTGCTGTAAGAATTTATTACAACATTATAGCTGATAATAAATCATTAATAAAGCCTGTGTGTGTGATGGTTATAAGCTGCAGGTCAGTGCAGTGTGTAGCAGTGTAAAATATGACCAAAATGTTTTTACAGAGGCATTTAACATTTGTAGAAGGTGAAATTTATGGAGGTTGTGGAGAGATTCAGTGCTTGTAGGTGAGTTCGAGCTGAAAGCTGTGAGAGTTTATCACCTCGCTGCTGCACACGGTTTCCCTGCAGCTTTTACAGCTTTAATTTCCCGCTGCTGTAAAACCTGCCTCGTCTAACGCTTACATAACAGCAGCTTTACTGCAGACACAGAACTCATTCTAAACACCACAAACGCACTAAACACCGTAAACAAGCTAAACACCGAAAACACACTAAACACCGATAACACACTAAACACCACAAACGCACTAAACACCACAAACACACCAAACACCACAAACACACCAAACACCACAAACACACCAAACACCGTAAACAAGCTAAACACCGAAAACACACTAAACACCACAAACGCACTAAACACCACAAACGCACTAAACACCACAAACACACCAAACACCGTAAACAAGCTAAACACCGAAAACACACTAAACACCACAAACGCACTAAACACCACAAATGCAATAAACACCACAAACACACTAAACACCGTAAACAAGCTAAACATCGAAAACACGCCAAACACCGATAACACACTAAACACCACAAACACACTAAACACCACAAACGCACCAAACACCGTAAACAAGCTAAACACCGAAAACACACTAAACACCACAAACGCACTAAACACCACAAATGCAATAAACACCACAAACGCACTAAACACCGATAACACACTAAACACCGTAAACAAGCTAAACACCGAAAACACACTAAACACCACAAACACACCAAACACCACAAACACACCAAACACCGTAAACAAGCTAAACACCGAAAACACACTAAACACCGTAAACAAGCTAAACACCGAAAACACACTAAACACCGATAACACACTAAACACCACAAACGCACTAAACACCACAAACACACCAAACACCACAAACACACCAAACACCACAAACACACCAAACACCGTAAACAAGCTAAACACCGAAAACACACTAAACACCGATAACACACTAAACACCACAAACGCACTAAACACCACAAACACACCAAACACCACAAACACACCAAACACCGAACAGCTAAAAACCAAAACAACTAAACACGTAAACAAGCTAAAAACAAACAAACTAAACACCGATAACACAAACAAACAAGCTAAACACCAAAACACACAAACACCAAAAACACTAAACACCACAAACACACCAAACAGCAAACAAGTAAAAAGAAAACACACAAACACCGAAAACACAAAACCAAAACACACCAAACACCACAAACACACCAAACACGTAAACAAGCTAAACACAGAAACACACTAAACACCGAAACACACTAAACACCAAAACGCACTAAACACCACAAACACCAAAACCACAAACACACAAACACCACAAACACACAAACACCAAACAAGCTAAACACCAAAAACACACTAAAAACCGATAACACACTAAACACCGTAAACAAGCTAAACAAAAACACACTAAACACCGAAAACACACTAAACACCGTAAACAAGCTAAACACCGAAAACACACTAAACACCGTAAACAAGCTAAACACCGAAAACACACTAAACACCGTAAACAAGCTAAACACCGAAAACACACTAAACACCACAAACACACCAAACACCACAAACACACCAAACACCGTAAACAAGCTAAACACCGAAAACACACTAAACACCGTAAACAAGCTAAACACCGAAAACACACTAAACACCGATAACACACTAAACACCACAAACGCACTAAACACCACAAACACACCAAACACCACAAACACACCAAACACCGTAAACAAGCTAAACACCGAAAACACACTAAACACCGTAAACAAGCTAAACACCGAAAACACACTAAACACCGATAACACACTAAACACCACAAACGCACTAAACACCACAAACACACCAAACACCACAAACACACCAAACACCACAAACACACCAAACACCGTAAACAAGCTAAACACCGAAAACACACTAAACACCGATAACACAAAACACCACAAACGCACAAACACCACAAACACACCAAACACCACAAACACACAAAACACCGTAAAAGCTAAACAACAAAACACAAACACCGTAAACAACTAAACACCAAAAACACACTAAACAACGATAACACACTAAACACGAAACAAGCTAAACACCAAAACACACTAAACACAACAGAAACAAAACAACAAACAAGAACACACTAAACACCACAAACGCACTAAACACCACAAACACACCAAACACCACAAACACCAAACACCAAAACACACCAAACAGCAACAAGCTAAACAAAAACACACTAACACAAACACACTAAACACCACAACGCCTAAACACCAAAAACACACCAAACACCACAAACACACCAAACACCTAAACAAGCTAAAAACGAAACACACTAAACACCGTAAACAAGCTAAACAACAAAACACACTAAACCGATAAACACTAAACACCGTAAACAAGCTAAACACCGAAAACACATAAAAACGAAACACACTAAACACCACAAACACACCAAACACCGAAACAAGCTAAACCGAAAACACACTAAACACCGAAAACACCAAACACCACAAACACACCAAACACCACAACACACCAAACACCGTAAACAAGCTAAACACCAAAAACACACTAAACACCGATAACACACTAAAAACCACAAACGCACTAAACACAAACACACCAAACACCACAAACACACCAAACACCACAAACACACCAAACACCGTAAACAAGCTAAACACCGAAAACACACTAAACACCGATAACACACCAAACACCACAAACACACCAAACACCGTAAACAAGCTAAACACCGAAAACACACTAAACACCGATAACACACTAAACACCACAAACGCACTAAACACCACAAACACACCAAACACCACAAACACACCAAACACCACAAACACACCAAACACCGTAAACAAGCTAAACACCGAAAACACACTAAACACCGATAACACACTAAACACCGTAAACAAGCTAAACACCGAAAACACACTAAACACCGAAAACACACTAAACACCGTAAACAAGCTAAACACCGAAAACACACTAAACACCGAAAACACACTAAACACCGATAACACACTAAACACCACAAACGCACTAAACACCACAAACGCAATAAACACCACAAACACACTAAACACCGTAAACAAGCTAAACACCGAAAACACGCCAAACACCGATAACACACTAAACACCACAAACACAATAAACACTGAAAACGCGCTAAACACCCTCTATTCTCTCTCTATTCTCTCCCTCTATTCTCTCTCTTTATTCTCTCTCTTTATTCTCTCTTTATTCTCACTCTTCAAGTTAATGAGACAAAAAAGAATACACAATATTAAAAGTGAAAACTCGTCTGTCCTGAAGGTACAGCTCTGACACTGGAGACTCCTTTCTCCACAAACACAGAAAACTTCCCCGTATCATTGATCAATTCCACACGTTTTTCTTTTTACTACAGAAACAATAACGTACTACAACGAGCGCATTAATGTTCTTTTTTTTAATCGTTCTTTCACGCTGTCTGACTCGAGAATTGAACAATTCTGTCGTATAATCCCTTTCATCTCTCTGCACTGTCGAGTCCTGGACTCTGATTGGTCATAAAGTGTTGATCAGTTCTCTATAACAGCGTCTCTCTCTCTGCATGTAGCGCAGGTTTATAATAGCGCGCCGGTTCTGCTGCGTTATCGTTTCTACTGTGTATCACGGTGGTGTAAGAGGAATAAAACACTCGGGGCGGTTCTGTAGTGTTGAAGGAAAATAATCAGGGACGCAACGGTGAGTTCGCGTCGTCCCACCGCGCAGGACTGTAGGCTATAATATCCTGCACTTCATATGAGGAGGACACAGTTTCGCATGAGAAATGTAATGAATGTTTAGGACTGGTGAAAGTAGAGAAAGCTGTGTGTATAAAGCAGATGAAACTGCAGTGTGTTGTGTGTGTGTGTGTGTGTGTGTGTGTGTGTGTGTGTGTGTGTGTGTGTGTGTGTGGGCCACTTTAGTATTCGTCTCACTCTCTGTGATTGGTGCTGTGAGTTATAGCAGGTCGCACTCACTAAACCACTCGCTGTAAGTATATAAGCGCATTACGGGGAAAGTGAAATAAATCAATGTAGACCTCGGCACTGAAAAGAAAAAAACATATTATAAGGTGAGTGAGGGTGAAATAGATCCCGCTCTCCAAAAAGAGTCCTTCATTGGCATTCAGCCTTTGTTACTTTCTCTGAAGGTGCTTTCTTTTCCCTTCCGTCTCTCACTTTATCTGGGGTTTTTTATGCCTGCCTTTGAGTGTGTGTGTGTGTGTGTGTGTGTAGTCTGTCTCTGCCCATTTCTCTTCGTCCTCTCAGAGTTTGCTTTAAGTCAGTGGAGCATGTCTGACACACGGCTGCCGTCTCCTCATCCTCCACAAATCTGCTGCTCGCAGAGACACGGACAGGAAGGGGAACGAAAGAAAGAAAAATACAGAGAGGATGAGAAATGACGAGAGAACGAGATGGAGAAAAGAGCCATACAGAAGAACGAGGAAAACGAAGCGAGTGGATTTGATGAAGATCTGATACGGTAATCACAGTCTAGATCTAGGATCAGGTCTTATGAACTATGTTAAAGCCAACCCGATTAATAATCTGTTCATAGCTCCACTGATTTCAATCTAAATCTGAATGGAGACGTTATTGGCGTTCATATCGTCCGAGTGAAAGACGTAATATATCGTTCACGTCGAATGATTATCGTGGTGTTATTAAAAAAAAAAAAAAGTACACAAACATCATAACGTCGTGTTATGACGCTAGTGAGATGGACCGCGCTCGCTAGCTGAGCAGATGTCGATGTGAACGCTGACTAAGCCAAACAGCCTCACGTTAGACGCACGTGAAGTCTGGAATGATCTACATTCCCAAATGCACGCTTATTGTTGCACGTTTAGCCTGTATACGCTAGCACCGCCGCTGACAGGGAATCGTTTACGCTACAGTGGGTATAAAAAGTCTACACACCCTTGTTAATATGGCAGGTTTTTGTGATGGTCAAAACGTAAACAAATGTGAAATGACACGTGGAAAAACGATCAGAATCACGTGTTGAAAAGTATATTATCATTCAGCTGTCATGAGTGAAATGATTCTCATTAACTGCAAATAAAGATCAGCTGTTTCTGTAGGATATTCTTCGCATCTTCTTGGTTTCATCTGACTGACTGCTGAAGCCATGATGAAAGCATGCGGGGTATCTGACTTGTTCAAACGAATCAGGAGAGGGGTATAAGATCATTTCCAAAACATTCAATGTACCCTGGAACACAGTGAAGGTCGTCATCAACAAGCGGAGAAAATGGAGCACCAGAACAGGACATCACTAAGAACAGGACGTCCCTCCAAAAGCTATAAACGGAGAAGACAAAAACGTACCAGGGAGGCTGCCGAGAGACCTAAGGCAACATTAAAGGAACATTAAATCTCCCGTATTCTTCACACGTCTGGGTTATGGGGTAGGGCGGCTAGACGTAAACCCTTTCTCACAAAACAGACTGATAGACTCTTACCCAAAAAGTCTGAGTGGTGTAAAAAATAGTATTAGTATTAAAAGTGCAATAAAAGTATTCGTTTAAGGGTGTGCACACTTATGCAAATATATTCCTATGAAGGATTCTTGTAATAATGGAGGTGCGGTGTGTAAGTTGAGGACGGGGAACCTGCAGAAGACGTAACAAATGTATTAAGTGGAAATTAATAAATGTTGTTCAATTTAGCACGTAAGTAATTTAGTGCATCTGGAAGAGGCCACAGTGGGGGGGGGGGGCGGGGGTTTCCAGTGTTTCCTGTCGAAGTTAAAAATAAAAACGATCCGTTTCATTTACAGAATGATGAATGAGTTGACATTTCTCAGGTGTGTGCTGAGTTTGCTGTGATTCGCAGGAATAAGACGCTGAAAGTAGGCCAGGTGTTGTGGGAGAGCGTGCGCTTAACACCGGCGCATGGCTCGAGCCACTGCAGCGAGGTGCGTAAACTCAGCCGCCGACGCTAATCTGAACTTAGACAGCTCTCGTCGGAGTGAGAAATACACAAACCCCAAGCCCCAGCCGGAATAAACCAACGCTGACGTTTACCGCCTCGTGCTGCCGTGGAGGGATTTCATGCTCCGGAGCGCTGCAGCTGATCCGTCTAATGACAAACTTTACAAACCTCAGATTATATCGACGAGACTCTGAAGACTATGTCATTACCGCATGATGCTGCAACCTTATCACGTTCTGGAATTCAGCAAAAGATCTAAAGATTAGAAATGTCCAAAGGTTCCGAAATGTGAATTTTAGACCTTACGCATGAACGATCAACAGCGTAAACATCTTACAGTGTGAAAGCTAGACGTAAACGCTGTTTTTTTTAAAAAAAGAGAGAGAGATTTCTCCATACTCTCGGAATCTTTTGATGATATCGTGTCCTGTGTGTGATGAGATCTTCACAGTCTTCGCAATCTTACGTTGAGGACCGTTGTTCTGAAATTCACTCCACAAACTGTAGACGCAGTTTTTCGTAGATTAGTGAACCTCTTTACTTATGAAAGACTCCTCCTCTCTAAGGTACTCTTTTTTTTTTTTTTTTTTTTTACACCCAATCATGTTACCGATTCCCAATTAACCTCCAGCTGTTTCTTTTTACTAACACGTACTTTTCCAACCTGTCGTTGCCCCCCGTCCCGACTTTTTTAAGACGTGTTGCGGCCATCGAATTTGAAATGACCCTCTTTGGTAATAAGGAGTCTTGACGCAGCCGATAATCTCAACAGAAACAGTTACTTTAACAGAAGCGACAGTAGAAACTTGGATATGGATAAAGCTGCGTGTACGGACCTGAAATGATCCAACGGCCTTATTCCTCTTCATTATTCAGTGTTATAGCCGTCATTTATGGAGATTCTCACGCCACTATGGGCTTTTACTCTACCACTTTCGTTTTTCATTTGATTTATTTATGATGCTTGTTTTACTTTTGCACAGTACTGTGTATATATATATATATATATATATATATATATATATATATATATTCGTGTATTAATACCTTACATTGTAACAGCTACTGTAACATCAAAGTTCTATGATGTAAATATCTTACACATGCAAATGCTATAAAAGAACAAGAGGACAAATAAAAAGCAGTATGGATGACCGAGCAGGGAGAAGAAGATCTTGTTGGCGAGTGAATATTAGAAGCTTTGATGATATATTTATGAGGAGATATTTCAGTGTCACGGTTTTAATGCAGCGACGGAACAAGAGATCAGAAACGTGTTCATTTGAAATGGATTTCAGTACCAAAGCTCAGACCGGACGCCTCCTCGGTGCTGTAGCCAATAATAATAACAACAATAATATCGACTACTGCCGGTCCTAGCTGCTGTAGCTGGGAGCCTTTATTTATCATTTATGGATGGAGTCTGGATAGTGCACGAGGAATAAAACACTCAGGGACGTGCTGTTAGTGGAAAATAATCAACGGCAGTGATGTAGTGTGGTAACAGTCCCTCCGCTTCATCACACCGCGCTCTGTTGTGTTCTTCACGTGTCACTGCTCGGGATGTATTCACGTTCATTACAGTTATGGAGATATACTTCTGTTCCTATAAATCCTATAAAAAGAGGACGTAGTCGTGGTGGAAGTGCTGTAAATTTGGATAATCGAATATATTAGTGTACTGATTTAACAGCACCGAGGTGTGGTTTCAGTCGGGCGTGACCCGCGGCGCTTTTCCTCTCTTATTCACTCTGACATATGACACAGGTGAATCAGGTGAATCAGGTGAATCAGGTGAATCAGGTGAATCAGGTGAATCAGGTTAGAGAATCAATTTGTCTTTGGGTTAAGGAGGGAATTTGATTTTCACTCTCAAGGGTACTCTATCTTCTCTCTCTCTCTCTCTCTCTCTCTCTCTCTCTCTCTCGCTCGCTCGCTCGCTTTCGCTCACTTGTGCTCTCTCTCTCTCTATCTGCAATCCCCTATTTCTTATTACCCAGAATGCATCAGCATGGCATTACAGTGTCTGGGCAAAGACAGAGAGAGAGAGAGAGAGAGAGAGAGAGAGAGAGAGAGAGAGGTGTGTGTGTGTGAGGCATCAGAGTGTGACAAATTCCTCATTGGTGTCTGATCTGAGATCAGATTTTCCTCACTCTTATGCTGGGATGCTTTCACCTGAAATCTCAGAGGATGGTCTGTGCGTGTGTGAGAGTGTGTGTATGTGTGTGTGTGTGTGTGAGAGTGTGTGTGTGTGAGAGTGTGTGTGCATGTGTGTGAGTGTGTGAGTGTGTGAGAGTATGTGTGAGAGTGTGTGTGTGAGAGTGTGTGTGAGAGTGTGTGTGAGTGTGTGAGAGTATGTGTGTGAGAGTGTGTGTGTGAGAGTGTGTGTGAGTTGTAGAGTATGTGTGTGAGTGTGTGTGTGAGAGTGTGTGTGTGAGAGGTGTGAGTGTGTGAGAGTGTGTGTGAGTGTGTGTGAGTGTGTGTGTGTTTTTTGTGTGTGTGTGTTTGTGTGTGTGTGTGAGTTGTGTGTGTGTGTGTGTGAGAGAGTGTATGTGAGTGTGTGTGTGAGTGTGTGTGTGTGTGTGTGAGAGTGTGTGTGTGTGTGTGTGTTTGTGTTGTTGTGTGTGTGTGTGAGTGTGTGTGCATGTGTGTGTGTGTGTGTGTTTGATGTGTGTGTGTGAGTGTGTGTGTGTGTGTGTGTGTGTGTGTGAGTGTGTGAGTGTGTGTGTTGTGTGTGTGTGTGTGTGTGTGTGTTATCTGCCCTTCAAGGCTTTATGCACCGTGATCTGTGGTGTCACTGTCAAAGACGCATGTCCCGGGTGTCATTGCGAAAGGTTACTGAAGGTCAGGAAAAGGTCATCAGTCTTCCCAGAGAATGAGAGCGGAATTGTAATCGTCATTTAAAAAAAAACAACAAAAAAAAAAAACAGTCCTTCAATCAAAAGCCTGTTCCGTCTCTGTTCTCTCCACACACTTTCCTCAAACATCACACACACACACACACACACACACACACTGACTCTCTCTCCTGAATGGGGCTGTAATTAATGTCCTTAAAGATGATTGA
>CM022773.1:992810-1000310 GCA_012411365.1 Ameiurus melas | reverse complement strand
TACAGACACATATTCAATACTGAGAGAGAATGAAGGATTTATTTATTCATTTGAAACTATCTTCATTTGTGATCTATAGACAGACAGACAGACAGACAGACAGACAGACAGACAGACCCAGATCAAAAAACATGCAGACAGACAGACAAATACAGAGACAGACAGATGTGGACAGTCAGTCAGACAGACAGATGTGCGTACACATAGGCAGACAGACACAAATGAACAGACAGATAAAAAAAGTTAGGATAGACACCCTGACTGATATACAGACAGACAGACAGACAGACAGACAGACAGAAACTTTCTCATGCCTGAGCTGTTGTTCTGCAGTCTCACTAATAATAAACACCACACTGTAAACTCCGTTTAGACAGAGAACGAGATAAAGAGAGAGGAAACTCTCTCTCTCTCTCTCTCTCTCTCTCCATCAGTCCAGGGAGAGTGAGACAGCAGGATCAATACGACTCTGTTCTCCTCACAGTGAGAATAAATGGAAACAGGCGTGTTCAGAGGGATGAATAAATAAAGAGTGTTGCTCTTTTCCACATTACAAACAGACTGAGATGTAACAGCAGTGCTTCCACTCTCAGCGGGATGTGTGTGTGTGTGTGTGTGTGTGTGTGTGAAGGGATTCGGCTGCATAAGAGCCAAGTAAGAAGAAAAAGCAGCAGTCAGTGTGAACAGATCCGAGCGGTAATGCAGCGAGGCAGGAAACTCGCTCTGTTAGATCAGTTAAAGCTCGACTGGATTTCGAAATTCCGACCTGACGAACCTCACGCAGTTTGTGTATTCGAACACCGGCGTGCTGCACACCAGAGCAGAAGAAGAGCAGTCATCTAGTTTCCCCAACAGAAGGAGCAGATGATCCAGTCAGCATATGACTCTGGAGTGATTGACAGCTGCTCAGGTGTTTGAGACTCCCTGATATTACCTGACACCCTGGAAGCTCCGCCCCCTTCCCCCCATCTCACCCAGTAGTAAACCTTCAGCGGTCGTGCTCCGCGTCACGCGACACTGCGAACAGTGAAATATTTCTCTATTCACTCTAGACGTGTGTGTGTGTGTGTGTGTGTTGTTCCTCACTCTTGGTTTAATTCGGTAGTTTTAGCGAATCGTCTGATCAGATTTCCGTGAAGAAGTTGCGTCAGAATACGTGGATGGAAACGATAGCGATAGTTTATCAAACACTGCGTTCTCGGCTTGTCTCGCCCGGGTTTCACGGCTTCTCCTCGTGGTGATTGGTAGATCTCTCAAAGGGGCGGAGCCTCGTAACCAACTGCGGATCGGTGAATAAACATGACTGACATTCATATCGCTCGGAGCTGCAGCAGCTTCACTCAGCTAGTTTATTATTCGATCTCTGTGATTGGTCAATATTGTAAATAAACTGTAGATATAAAGCTATGTCGGATCATCTGCGTTCATTTTTTAATCTGTTTTATATCTTGTCCCGGCTAACTTGTCGACCAGATGTTGGAAGAGCATGTTTGATGGTCATTATGAGGATAAAAACGAAGAATTAAACAGGAGGCTCGTCCACTTTTTGGTTTGTTTATAGGTCTAGCTAAAGCCATCACTACTATCTTCATTTCAACTGTAGCCCACAGGCCAGACCAGCAGATGGAACAGAACACACCTGGCTATTTCGACGTGTACTTCTACAACACACACCTGTGCTTCCTCTGTTTTAAAACCCACCAGCCGCCTCTCACACACACCACGGTGCCCTCAAGCCTGTCGCAGCAGATACTGAAGTCGTTATGTGACTAGCCACCTCGGATGATAATAAATAATAAATAATCACGCAGTCGAGTGTATATACAGTACGTCCTGTGATGTAGAGGACACGCGCAGTACGTGAGCACGTCTTTAACTCGTATTCACAGGGTACACGTTCGTCTGCATGTCTTTGATGGCGTCTGAAGCCAGTCAGCTAGTTTAGTATTGAGCAGTGCTGTCACTGTGTGTGTGTGTGTTTAATCTCTTTCTATTTTCCTTTCCTCTTTCACACATGGTGTGGTTCTGATCAGCTCCTAAAGCGCTGTGATCTGTTAAACAGGCAGAGAGAGCTGTAATTACGTCGGAGAGCAGGATGAAGCTCTTTAGCTCGTTATAAGGAAGTGTCTCATCACGTTAGACTGCGAGGACACACTCGCGCAGAGAGAGAGAGAGAGAGAGAGAGAGAGAGAGAGAGAGAGAGAGAGAGAGAGAGCGCGTCTGAGGAATAAAGGCAGGATGGTGATTGAAGTGTGAGGGAGTTTATCTGCACTCTTCACTGTGAAGTTTTAGAGAGGAATGATGATCCTGTCCAACTTTATATATATACTGTATATATATATATGTGTGTGTGTGTGTGTGTGTGTGTATAGTTTTATATAATCTCATTATTAAATAGCCAAATTGTATCAAATGAAAGGGTCTTATTTTACATATTGAAGTTTCTTTGAGAGGCGGGGCCTAGCTGGGCGGAGTCATACCTAACTGCGTTCAAGATGGCCGAAGTTTCTTTGAGAGGCGGGGCCTAGCTGGGCGGAGTCATACCTAACTGCGTTCAAGATGGCCGCCCATAAATTTCCAGCATTCCGCTCCGCTGTGACGTTGTGTGTTCATGTTTACAGATCAGACTTAATATGTGAAATAAATCACACCTGCAGTAAGTGCTCTGTACTTTTTTTTTAATAAACAACCTTTGCTGTAATGTTCGGGAGGAAACTCGCAAAGACGGAGCTATGAGAAAGAACCTTTGGTGAGGAACGTGGAGAACCTGAGCACTGAACCAGTGAGTGCATTAAGAGCAGCGCGGTGGAGAGGCGCGACAGACGTGAGCGTTTCATCTCGCTCATCTCCAGCACGAGTCTTCTGTAAATTGGCTTTTCCCACTGACCTTTAGCCGTGATTAATGCCTCGCCTTCTGTCCCACTTCAGCGCTGCTTAATTCCTCTCCGGCCGAGACGCGGAGATGTGACGAGAGGCTGGAATGTTACGCTCAGAACCGCATCCTGTTGCGTGGTCTGAGAGAGAGAGAGAGAGAGAGAGAGAGAGAGAGAGAGAGAGACAGAGAGGACGTGTTTATATCTCGCTGTTAAATAACGGAGTCTCATGACGAGGATGAGCCGAGGATAATGCTGGATTAGTGATGAAATGATCGTACTGTAAGCCTGTTTGTTCTGTTATTTTCACTCAGAATACAGAATCAATGTTGGCCTAACTGGATTAGATTTATATATAGAAGGCTTCTAATATCATTCTGATGAAATCGGGCTAGCGCTCTGCTACCTCAAGCTGTAAAATGTGCAGCACAACACCATGCTCTGATTACCGAGTAGAGTCAAGCTTTAATACTGAACGTGCATATATGAGTAGTCAGGGCTACGGACAGGGGGCGGAGTTTTGTCTAAAACTTTGCAGACTCTGATCTTGAACTGAAGCGCATTAAGTCGAGCGCCACCGTCTGGCAGATCTTTGTAACCACAATAAGTCAGTTCCTGTTCTCACGTACGCTGTAGCAGCTATACACAGTCGTTCCATCACCAACTTCTCTTTGTTCCCTCTGTCTAAGTTAATAAGACAGAAAAAAAAGCGAGAAACCGCAAAGAAGCGTAAACTCCTCTGTGCTCCGTGTGAGATCTTCACAGCTGTACATCTGACTGTTGCAAAGTGCTGACACTGGAGACTCCTTCCATAAACGATACATTTTAAGGAAAACTTACAGTTTTTTTCCACGGTATGTGTTCATGTGGAGCATCCCCCGTACACGTTCCTCTGAATGAGCGGTTACTATGGAAACGATACCGTATCGGAACGAGCGCGTTAACATAAACCTGCGCTACTTTCAGAGCTGCTGTTATAGAGAGTTAATCACCACCTTCTGACCAATCAGGATCCAGGATTAAGCAGCGCCGCGGTGTACGTGTACGTGTGGATAGGTTTTTTGTTCGGTTGTCTTTCCTGAGGACAATGAAATCAATCAAAACCATCATTTAATAATTTCCTGTTCCCGTCTACACAGAAGTGGTGTGATTGGATCTTGTAGATTTTGTAGTGACGGCCACGACTTCCTCCCACTAATGAACTCGAGCTCGTTATATGTTAAATAAAAAAAAAAATTAAACCAGCACTGCAGTTTCTTTATCGGATTCCAATACCGGTTACAGAGAAGCATGGTTTCTTTAAATTACCCACAAGCCCCTTTGCCCTAGACACTGCCGTGGGAGTGGAATATGGGAATTGGGGTCGGCTAATCTCGTTTAGTTTTTCCTCTCGTCTATTATGACAAATTAAAGAGCGCTGGAAGCCATATTTCTCCGAGAGGCTGCTTAGCTTGTTATTAGCTAACAGACTCACAAATCAATTAGCATCGACTTGCTGCCACGAGCTTTCACCCGGAATAAAGGTCACGCGGCGTTTCTGGTTAGAATAACAGAATAACAGAGGGACGTGTAGAGGAGAGCAGGGTCGAATAACACCACAGGTCATTACCCAGGGACCATCAGCCTGAATGCAGCATTCCTCTGAATGGATTTTAGCAGTTTTTATTTTGCTTATTGATTTTTTCTGGAAGTTAGACTGAAACTCAGAGAGGTCTTAGCACGGAAACAGACCGGTCGTATCTACCCTGTTTGGCTGTTTATCGTGGAGATTTGTTGTGAGTTCGGGTCCAAAATGTGCCTTTTAATGCTCAAGTTAAGTTTATTTCAGCAGAAAAACCTGCATGCGATGTTCAGATTACCCCCAAAATACCGTCATGATTTGTTTATGGAGCTATGAGGTTAACGTAGCGAACAAGTAATGGAAGATTAAAGCTGCCAGTTTAGCGTTGTGTAACCTGCATCACTAACTGTCTCACTCTCACTACGTCAATATAACAGTCACCGTCTCACTGTCACACGCTCTCATGCTCTCTGCCTCATGATCTCTTTATCTCACTCATTACCCACTGTCCTCACTATCTTATTATCTCACCCTCATAAGCACCATCTCACTACCTCACTCTCACTATCTCGTTATCTCACTCTCACTGTCTCGCTCTCACCATCTCATTTTTAGTATCACTCTCTAGTATCTTATTGCCTCTCACTATCTTTCTTATTATTGCACTCTCGCCATCTCATTATCTCACTTTTAGTATCTCACTCTCATCACCTCACTATCTCACTCTTACAACCATTCTCATTATCTCACTCTCACCCACTATTTCATTATCTCACTATATCATTATCTCATTGTCATTATCTCACTCCCTCTTCCACTTAATCTTTCCTATAATCTTCCATCTTAATCTTTCCTCTCTCCCACTTTCATTCTCTCGTTCTCAATATCTCAATGATCTTTTTCCCTGAATATCTCACTCTGACTATCTTATCTTATGCTCACTATCTCACTATTTCTCGTTCTCACTGTCTCACTCTTAGTATCACTGTCTATTAGCCTAGATCTCTCCTATTGTCTCTCGCTTATTATCTCACTTTCACTATCTTCCTTTCACTCACTATCTCACTCTTAGTATCTCACTCACACTATTTTATTATCTCACATGTATTATCCCACTGTCATCTCATTATCTCTCACTATCTCGTTCGCCAACTCATTATCTTACTCCCACTGTTTCACTCACCCAATCTCACTATCTCACTCTCAATATCTTATTCTCATTATCTCACTCTCACTATCTCACTATCTCATCTCACCCACACTATCGAATTATCTTACCATCTCACTCTCATTATCTCCCGGTCAATGTCTTACTCTCCCTGCCTCATTATCTCATGTTCTCAATGTTACTATCTTACTGCTACTATCTCATTTTCTCAAGCTCGTGATCCCACTTGCATTTAAAACGCTTCAGGAAGCGCTTGCTCTTTTCTTTCAAAAACCAATAGTTTCAAAGGAAGAATAGTAAAAAAAATTAAACGCACAGAATGTTTACGTACTTTGTAAAGACACCAGGCGTCCTCCAGGAACATTAATGAACACGCACGCATGCGAGAGAACTGATCCCGTCCTAACAGTACCTTACTTTTCCTAGGTCCCTAGTTTCAGTGAAAAACTTCCCGTTCTTCTTCGCTTGGTGTCTCGTTCCTCGTTCCTCTAAACTCCTAGTTCTCTTGCTCCCTCGAGTTCTGCTTTCTTTATTCAGCAGTTTTTTTTTGTACTGTAACTACTGGAGTATGTTTTATTTAGAAAATCGAGCTCAGCTTCTACTATGGCAGTATTGCCAGTATTGCCATGGCAACACTACTTTTCAGCCAAGTATTGCCCAGCAACACTACATTTCACAGCTGGCGAAGAGACGACATCACAGTTCGTCGGTGAATAACGTGCATTCATTCCAGGAAATTCCGTTAAACTTCAAACCGGAAGGAAGCTAGTGAAGAAAAACGATCTCAGACATTTCACCTTGCTGTGACCTTGACCCTGTTTGGGTCGATTCCAAAATCTACCGCGTCCCTTTTGCTGGATCCAGTGATCATTCCATATGAATGGTACAAACACTAAACCGTTCACGCTAATGAGAATCTCAGACGGACACACGGATGGACAGACGCTCGTACAAAAACATACGTATCTGCCGGAGCGATGAAAATCACCAGTACTGTCTGGAAATATACCAACACAAAGACTCCGCCACGCTGTCACATGACCCTTTAACATGAACATCTGCTCTGAAAATATACCGAGTGGTGTGTATTACAGGTTTTTATGTGAGCATGTGTGTATCTGCTTCTGTAAATGAATAGAACATTGATTGATTGATTGATTGATTGGACTTTATTATCCACCAGCGTGGAGATTTTCTTTTTATATTCTCATAAAACACAAACACAATTAAGACACAGGCAATAATCGATATCCTTCAACAGATTAAAAACAGCCACCCAATAAAAGTTATCATTCTCACAAAAGATGCTTACCCTTACTTAATTCCATTCAGTATTCCATTCAGCTGCCGCTGGTATAAAACAGTGTTTGTAAACATTTTTATGAACTTTGAGGACCTTGTGCCTTTTTCCAGATGGAGGCAGTTAAATCCAGTATAAAGTGGGCGTGTGGAATCGGATATCACTCTTGTTGTTGTTCTTCTATGTATTTCTAAGACGTTTTATTATTATTATTATTTTTCCTGCCGCTCTCACTATCCCGTGCTTCTTCTTTGTCTTCCGCGCTCGCAGGTTTCCGTACCATTCGATAACGTATCATAGATATCGAATAAAGCCTTAAGAAAATGTCATTTTCTCTATATAATGCACCGTGTCGGTGTGAAATTTGGTCCTACGCCATGCGACCCTGAGGCCCTGTTTACACGAGCGCGTTCTGGTTGTAAAAACGCATTTTCAAACGAAAACGATCCTCGTCCTCGCTGGCGTTTCCGCCGTGTTTCAGAAACGATCTCCGTACCACGCGGCGCGGCCGAATGCGTACGTCACGTGACCATTCGTACACACTGGGCATGCGCATACGGGTGTAAACGGGACGTTGGTTGCTAGTCCAAACCGGCGT
>CM022773.1:982810-985310 GCA_012411365.1 Ameiurus melas | reverse complement strand
ATGTTATACGCAGTGTCCTATTATACACAGTGTATAAAAAAAAAAAAAAAAAAAAAAAAAAAAAAAAAAAAAATTTAAAATAAATATAAATATATAATATTAATATAAAAAATAATAAAATTATTTTTAAAAAAAGTGATGTTACATACAGTGTAATGTTGTATACAGTGTAATGTTATACACAGTGCAATTTTATTTACAGGGTGATGCTATATACAGTGTGATGCTATACGCAGTGTAATGTTATATACAGTGTAATGTAATATACAGTGTGATGCTATACGCAGTGTGATGTTATATGTAGTGTAATGTTATATACAGTGTGATGTTACATACAGTGTAATGTTATACACAGTGCAATTTTATTTACAGGGTGATGCTATATACAGTGTGATGCTATACGCAGTGTAATGTTATATACAGTGTGATGTTACATACAGTGTAATGTTATACGCAGTGTGATGTTATATACAGTGTAATGTTATATACAATGTGATGCTATACGCAGTGTGATGTTATACAGTGTGATGTTATATACAGTGTGATGTTACATACAGTGTAATGTTGTATACAGTGTAATTTTATACACAGTGCAATTTTATATACAGTGTGATGCTATACACACTGTAATGTTATACACAGTGTGATGTCATATACAGTGTAATGTAATATACAGTGCGATGCTATACATAGTGTGATGTTATATACAGTGTAATGTTATATACAGTGTGATATTATATGCAGTGTGATGTTATACAGTGTGATGTTATGTGCAGTGTGATGTTATATGCTGTGTAATGTCATGTACAGTGTGGTGCTATACGCAGTGTGATGTTATACAGTGTAATGTTATATACAATGTGATGTTATACAGTGTGATGTTATACGCAGTGTGATGTTATATACAGTGTAATGTTATATACAGTGTGATGCTATACGCAGTGGGATGCTATACAGTGGAATGTTATATGCAGTGTGATATTATATACAGTGCGATGTTATATACAGTGTAATGTTATGTACAGTGCGATGTTATATACAGTGTAATGTTATGTACAGTGTGATGTTATACAGTGTAATGTTATATACAGTCTGATGCTATATACAGTGTGATGTTGTATACAGTGTGATGTTATACACAGCTGTTTATTCTAAGCTGAGATATAATCATGTATTTAATAGGTTTATAAAGATTTGTGTATTTTGGAGTAGAGAGATTTAAATTATTAATTATCCATATTATCTTCATAACGTTCTGACTGCTGGAGTCCATTTCTGATTAAGTGTATAGAGTGAACATTAGGTTGTGTCCAGACGGTCTGTGTAAGGCGTGTGTGTGTGTGTGTGTGTGTGTGTGTGTGTGTGTGTGTGTGTGTGTGTGTATAATGCTGATGACGTGAGGTGAGACTGAATTACTCCACTGATTGTCTGGTGTTTTGTAATTAATTTGCTAAAAGGCTGGAGGGCCCAGAGGAGTGTGCACTGAAGGACACTTTAATTAAGCACTCTGGAGGACTGTTAGGACACAGCCGAGGTTTCTGTGTGCTTTGTGTGACAGATAATCAGCTCATATGCCTCCAAGAGCTCGACAGAATATATATCCAAACATAGGAGTGTGTAATATAAATCAACATAACGTAAATAACATATTCTTAACTAACGTGGAAGGAAAATTTTGTGTTAGCTTGTCATGAACGATCAGATAAAGCAGTGCTCTCTGACTTCATGCTTAATGGACAGTTTAAAAGCCCAGCGCAGGTCTTTCGGGGAAAATGCTCGTCTATAATGTGTGTAGTTTGAGTTCATACGGTAGAATAATCACCTAATCATCCATTAAACGAAACACAGATTTTCCTTTCAGCGTAATAAAGTTCTCATCCTGAACATAGTGCTGCTGATGAGCGATGCAATATTCATTAGCTTCCACAGCGAAGCTCGGAGATTATTGATCCATTTACATGTGGCTGGTTGCCAAACACTGCGGCCAATCTCAGAGTTTTTATGTTTTATTTAACAACACACTCGAGCAGGAACGCTGTGCTGACATCCGTACTGTTTCTATAACTACACTGTATCATAATGACAAACTGCACTGACCCCAATCACAGTATACACTCAATATAACCACGCCCATTCCTACATCAGACTGCACTACATACCGTTTATATCACTGTGTTAATGATTCTGTTAAATAATGTGTGACTGAAACCTTTACAACACACTGAAAACATTTACTTACAGATGTTTACTTACAGACCTTTACCTACATATATTTAACTACAGATGTTTACTTTCAGACCTTTACCTACATATCTGTAACTACAGATGTTTACACACGGACATTTAATTGCGGATGTTTACTTACAGATATTTAATTACAGATGTTTACTTACAGACATTTAATTACAAATGTTTATTTACGGACATTTAACTGCAGATGTTTAATTACAGATGTTTAATTGTAGATAGTTGTTTAATTACAGATGCTTAATTACAAATG
>CM022773.1:967810-977810 GCA_012411365.1 Ameiurus melas | reverse complement strand
ACACACACACACACAGAGACACACAAAAGAGAGACACACACACAGAGACACACAACACACACACATACACAGAGAGACACACAAAACACAGAGAGACACACACAGAGACATAACACAACAAGAGAGACACACACACAGAGACACACACACACACACACACACACACACACACAGAGACACACATACAGAGAGGCAACACACACAGAGAGAACACACACACACACACACACACACACACACAGAAACACACACACACACACACATACATACACATACACAGAGACACACACACACACAGAACACACACACAGACACACACACACACACACACACACATACACAGAGACACACACACACACACGCACAGAGACACACACACACACACACACACACACAGACACACACACACACACATACACAGAGAGACACACACACACACACGCACAGAGACACACACACACACACACACACAACACAGAGAGAGAACAACACACAGAGAGACACACACACACACAGAGACACACACACACACACATACACAAGAGACACACACACACACACAGAGAGACACACACACAGAGAGACACACACACACACATACACAGACACACACACACATACACAGAGAGACACACACACACACACGCACAGAGACACACACACACACACACACACAGAGACACACACACACACACACACATACACAGAGAGAGAGACACACACACACACATACACAGAGAGAGACACATACACAGAGAGACACACACACACACACACACAGAGACAGAGAGAAATGTTACTTTTAGCTTTTGTAAATGTTTATGTGTGTGTGTGTGTGTGTGTGTGTGTGTGTGTGTAATTCTACATCTAAGCTGTAAGTGACAATATTTGGGGGGGTTCTGGGAAGTAAGATGAATTCATGATAGTAGTTTGTGATGATGTCACAATTCATGATGATGTCACAGTAGTTTGTGATGATGTCACAGTAGTTTGTGGTGATGTCACAGTAGTTTGTGATGATGTCACAGTAGGTTGTGGTGATGTCACAGTAGTTTGTGATGATGTCACAGTAGGTTCTGATGATATCACAGTAGTTTGTGATGATGTCACAGTAGGTTGTGGTGATGTCACAGTAGGTTGTAGTGATGTCACAGTAGTTTGTGATGATGTCACAGTAGTTTGTGATGATGTCACAGTAGGTTGTAGTGATGTCACAGTAGTTTGTGGTGATGTCACAATAGTTTGTGATGATGTCACAGTTCATGATGTTTATTTCCAGTTTATTTTTTGTTTTAACTAATCACACTGCTCGTACTCGTAGACATGATGTAACTACACCGTGTGTAACAGCACTGCGCTGTAATACTGCACTGTTACATGGTAATAAAAGTGTCATTCATTTGGTAATGCTGTAGACTTTACATGTACTTCAACTCTTTCTGTCTTTCTCTCTCTCCTTGCATCTCTGACACACATTTTAGTACGTATTAATAATAATATTGTTCTTTCTTTTAGAGCCACTGAAGTAGCTTCTTGCGGGTCCGTGCTCAAACCACCCTCGTGCACTGCTAGTCAAGTTCTAAGTTCTCTCTTTTTCTCTCCATGTTTATCTCTCTCTCTCTCTCTCTCTCTCTCTCTCTCTCTCTCTCTCTCTCTCTCTCTCTCTCTGACCCCAGCTGACTCTCTCCCTGCCTCTCTAACTAGATCTCTCTCCTTGTATCTCTGACTCACAACTGCATTTCAAGTGTAATGTTAATGTAGCATTGTTCTGTTTGACTGCGGTGTAAGTACAGCGGTGTAATCGTCTGTCATTACCGCTCTTTCACCTCGCCTTTTAAAGTCTGCTCGGAGTCTCGGGGTGATCTCTCCGCAGCTTGTTTCTGTAATCTAGACTCCATCCATCTGGTTGTTGCTGTTGTTGTTGTTGTTGTTGTTGTTTTGTGTCCATTTTTCCAATTGTAAAAAAATACTGCTGTGTTCTCCACTTTCTTTATATACAGAGCTAAGCTTTTTTGTTTTTTTTTGTTTTTTTTTACATGGATGTATTAGAAGTGCAGTTTTTCTTTAAATAAAAATGTTGATATCCCTCAGGAATGTTCTGTAGTTTTTGATTCTTTTCTTGTTCTTTCCGTTGTTTTCACTTCCCTTCTCTTTTTGCTGAGCTTTTCAGTAGCTTGGACCAGGTTTAGGTCTGAGACTCCATGGCAGTTGGTAGCCGACAGTCGGTGCTGCTGACAGTTAGCTTGATAGGTATCTAGCGTCTTCCACCATTCTGTCTGATGATTTTAGTTGACTGGTTTCTCAGATTGACCTGAAATTTGCCCACTTTGTTGTCACCTTTTTAAAGTTTAATTTACTCTAAAACTCAGCAGTAAACTCGATCTAAAAGCAGTACGATTATTTGCTGAAGTCGGAGCTCACGTTTTGTTGCTTCTTCTCTCTTGGTTGCCTTGGTTCTTATCATCACTTGGTTCTCTGTCCCTACCTATCTTTCTCTCTCCTTCCATGTCTCTATCTCACCGTCTCCTACTCTAGCTTTCTCTCCAAGTCTATTTCACCTCCTCGGAGTACCTCCTTCTCTCGCTCTTTCCATCTCTTCTGTCCTCTACTTTTCTGTCCATCTGTCTCTCTTTTTCTCCATCTCTTTGTCTCTCCCTCACTGACATTCTCGTTCTTTCTCTGTTCCTCTCTCTCTCTCTCTCTCTCTGTCTCTCTCTCTTTCTTTCTTTTTCTCTCTTTCTGTGGTATTAATTCTTATACGTTTTTGTAAACAGCCATCGAAATCAGTCCGGTGGCTCAAGACGTCCTCTGAGGAATTTACTGCACATTTCTTTTCCAAGTGGTGAGTTGTTGTTGTTGTTGTTGTTTGATCTTTCTTTTTTTGACACTTTCTAATTGTCTCCTGTAATTGTTGAGTCAGTGATCATCTGTAATATATTTTTCTGTTTTGTTTACAGCGTTCACCTTGCACATTTTCCAGTAATTTAATCAGTAGATGTAATTTATTTGTTTGTTTGTCATGTTATGAAATGAATTAGCAAACTTGGAATGCTCTTCCCTTTGAGATGTATGTTTCTGGCCTTAGTTTAGCGTTTTTACATGTGAACGATCTATAAATTAATAAAAATTCTGTTATTATCACTGTAGGTACGCCATTAACTAACAGAAAACAGGTCAGCTGTATTACTGTAGGTATAATATCATAATATTATTATTTTATTTACTGTAGATAATCCATCAATGAACATTAATTACAGGGCGAGGTCCGGGCAACGATCTACCAGAATAATTCTGAAATTTTACAGATTTATTTTTAAAGTGTGCTGATACTTTACAAATGAGCTGCAGTGAACATGACAGAGCCATCATTAACACTGCTTCCTGCGGCTAACCACACACACACATACACAAACATATATATATATATATATATACACACACACACACACACATATATATATACACACTGTAGCGGGATGGGCGATGCACAGAGACACGGAGGCGAAGGTAGCGCAAAAACTCAGGCTTTATTCTTGGTTTGGTAGAGTGTATGTCCCGGGGGTGTGTGTGTAGGTCCGCGGGGCCGGGCTGACGCCGTGACGCTCGTGGGGGCGTGTCGGGGGAATCCCGGAAGACGCCCGGGCAGTTCCGCTGCGCGCGTCGTCTCGGCTGGCGTGGTCCTCGTCCGTGTCGGTGCCTTCCGCCAAGTACAGAGAGAAGAGAGAGAGAGAGAGAGAGAGAGAGAGAGAGATTAGTCATCCACAATAAAAAGGGGAGCACGATGAATACCTGCACGAGGGTTTGTTCGGACGCCAAACCGTTTCGGTAAGTCGGTACTCAATCTTCCCGGGCGGAAGGGCGTCCTTTTATCTCCGCCATCCGGGTAGCGTAGTGGTGAATCTTCCGTCCGATCCTCCAATCCCCGGACGGTACGGCATCGGTGGGTCCTCCCGGCATGGCGCCCCCTTCCGGTTACTGCCAGGCCGACGCGGGGCTGCCTGCTTCGTGCCGGTACGGCAGTTGGCAAAGGAGCGATCCCCTTTCTCCTCGCGCCGAACAGTCCCGTCGGCGACAGTACCCCCCAGCTCCGAGCCTACTCGCCGGGTGGTGGCGCCCCCAGCCCGTCTCCCTCCGTGAGAGCCCGCTCTGCGTTCCGTGTAGGGTCCCCGCCCGGTGTTGGACCTGGAAGCAGAAGTCCTGCAGGGCGAGAAACCATCGAGTTACCCTGGCATTAGTGTCCTTGGCCTTGGCCATCCACTGGAGGGGAGCATGGTCCGTCACCAGAATGAAGGGGTCCGCCAGGTAGTACCTCAGTCCTCGATAGCCCATTTTATTGCCAGGGCCTCCCTTTCTATTGCGGGCGTGCTTTCTCTCTGCCGGGACAGCTTCCGGCTGATGCAGAGTACCGGTGCTCTCTCTCCCTCGAAGGCTTGTGAGAACTGCGCCCAGCCCGGGTTTGGAGGCGCCGGTGTGCACCGAGAAGGGGAGTGTGAAGTCCGCGCGCGCAGCACCGCTCGCTGGTGAGGCGCCTCCTTCAGAGCCCGGAAGGCCCGCTCGGCGCCGGCTGTCCACCTCACCCGGTCCGCTGGCCCTTCTTTGTCAGGTCTGAAAGAGGAGAGGCTATCGCCGTAGTTAGGGACAAACCTCCGATAGCATCCCGCCAACCCCAAGAAGGCACGCACCTGTTTTTTCAACGTGGGCCGAGGGTAGCCTTTACCGCTCGACATTCTTTGCCTGGGGCTTTAGCATCCCGCGCCCGGTGCGGTATCCCCGGTACTGCGCCTCGTAGCCCAAGGTAACCTTTCTTGGGGTTGGCAGTCAAGCCAGCGTCCGGAGTCCCTTTAGAACCTCCCCGTTGTCCTGGGCCAGGCAAGCGGTCCGGCCCAGGTCCTCAGCTTCCGACGCCGTGGCTGCCCCCGTCTCGGTGTCCCGCCCGGCGGGCATCCTGGCCAGTCCCCCCCCAGGAGTAGAGGCACGGGAGGCCAGGGATCACGCCTACATGGAGAGACCAGCTCCCAGTCACGCCTTGATCGGCACCTCGGCTGTCGGGACTTCTCGGGTGTCCCCATGAACGCAGGTCACAGTGAGGCTCCCCCTGGTTGGAGTCCGCTGGGGAGGATGGACGGTCGGGCGAGGGTCACCGAGCCCCCGTGTCCAGCAGCCGCGTTGATCGGCCTCCTCTAATCCACACCTTCTGGGTGGGCCCCTCCGGCAACTGTCATACATGGAGGCGCGAGCCGCCAGCCAAGGTTTCTGGGTCGGTCCGGGAGGCCCCAGTTCCGGCTCCGTGGGCATGGGCTCATCGGTGGGATTTATTTGGGCGGGCGACCTCTGGCGGGTTCGCCAAGTGCAGGCTGGGCCTGGCCGGTCAGACAGGACCCCGAGGCCCCTAGAGGTATGTCGGAGGGCTGTGGCTCTTGTGGGTTGAGCTCGAGGGTGGCGGTGATGCGCTCCAGGGCCGTCAGGAGCTCCTGGGGCGTTCGCGGTGCTTGGATCCCCACGGCCTGTTACCGTCCGGGAATGCCTCAGGAACCGATCCATTGCCACCCCTTCCGCCACCCGAGGCCGGGTGCTGGTCTGGCCGGAGCCACCTTTTGGTGAGGCGGATGAGGGTGTTCAGCTGCTCGCGGGCGCTGCGCCGCCCGATAGACCCAGCGATGGAACTCGGCGGCCGCTGGGGAGAGCCTCGGCCGCACCACGCCAGGACGCCTTCTCATGGTGCGGTACCGCCGCGCCCTCCGGCTCGAGACTGTAATAGGCTCGCGGGCCTCCCCTGTGAGCAGGGGACCTGTGGCGCGGGGCCAGTCGTCCTTGTCCCAGCCCTCGCGGGCGGGCGATGGTTTCGAAAGTCTCGAGGTACGCCACCGGGTCGTCATCAGGAGCCAAGGGGGGGAGTAGGCGGCGGAGCTCACGTCCCGGGTCCGGGAGAGGCGTGGAGGCCGCGCGGGACTGTAGCGCCACCAGCGCCTCTGTCGCCACCTGGAGGCTTTCCGTAAGTTGCTGGGTGACGGCCTGTTGCTGTATACTGGCCTGCACCAGCTGCCGTAATGTCTGCTCCATTGTGTGCGGGGGTTTTTTGTTTTTTTTCTTCCTTCTTCCAAAAAAGAAGAAAACTGATAGTCTCTCCTTCCCTTTTTTTTTTTTTTTTTTTTTTTCTCCCTAGGTAAGGGGCGGTTCTGTGCTCATGCCCGCATCCTCCACCAGTGTAGCGGGATGGGCGATGCACAGAGACACGGAGGCGAAGGTAGCGCAAAAACTCAGGCTTTATTCTTGGTTTGGTAGAGTGTATGTCCCGGGGGTGTGTGTGTAGGTCCGCGGGGCCGGGCTGACGCCGTGACGCTCGTGGGGGCGTGTCGGGGGAATCCCGGAAGACGCCTCGGGCAGTCCCTCAGCGCTGCGCGTCGTCTCGGCCGGCGTGGTCCTCGTCCGTGTCGGTGCCTTCCGCCGAAGTACAGACAGACAGACAGACAGACAGACAGACAGAGACAGAGAGGGAGAGAGAGAGAGAGAGAGAGAGAGAGAGAGAGAGAGAGAGAGATTAGTCATCCACAATAAAAGGGGAGCACGAGTGAATACCTGCACGAGGGTTTGTTCGGACGCCAACCGTTTCGGTAAGTCGGTACTCAATCTTCCCGGGGCGGAAGGGCGTCCTTTTATCTCCGCCATCCGGGTAGCGAGTGGTGGAATTCTTCCGTCCGATCCTCCAATCCCCGGACGGTACGGCATCGGTGGGTCCTCCCCGGCATGGCGTCCCTTCCGGTTACTGCCAGGTCCGACGCGGGGCTGCCTGCTTCGTGCCGGCACGGCAGTTGGCAAAGGAGCGATCCCCTTTCTCCTCGCGCCGAGTGCCAGTCCGTCGCGACAACACACACATATATATATACACACACACACACACACATATATACACACACACACACACACACATATATATATATACACACACACACATATATATATACACACACACACACATATATATATACACACACACACACATATATATACACACACACACACACACATATATATATACACACACACACACCTATATATACACACACACACACACATATATATATACACACACACACCTATATATACACACACACCTATATATACACACACACACCTATATATACACACACACACATATATATACACACACACACACACACACACACACACACATATATATATATACACACACACATACTATTTTCTCTTCCTCTTTACTTTCTTTCCTTCTTTGCTCACTCTTTCTCTCCTTTCTCTCTCTCTATCCACTTTTCTTTGTCCTTTTTCTTTCTCTCTAGTCCTGCTTCCCTCACTTTTGCTTCCACTCTCTCCCGCTCCACCTCTTCTCATTTCTTTTCCTCTCCTTTCATCTCTTTCTTTCTTTTTCTCTTCCGCTGTGTTTTTCTATCCATCATTCTCTTCTTTTCCATCGCTTTCTTTCATACTCTCCTTTTCCTTGTCCTTTTTCTTCTTCTAGTCACCGTTTTTGTCTTTCCTTTTCCGTGAATACCTGTCTATTTCTTTCCTCTTCCTTTTCTCTCTTTTGGCATCTCACTTTCTTTCTCTCACACTGGGTTTCTCCCTCCTTCTTTCCATTTCCTGTCTCCCCCTCCCCCTCAGTTTTTCTTTTCCTGTCTCTCATTCTGTCCATTTCTCTTTTTCCATCTCCATCTCCCTTTCTGTCTTTACGTCTGAAGTTGGTCTCTCCCCCCCCTCTCTCTCTCTCTCTCTCTCTCTCTCTCTCTCTCTCTCTCTCTCTCTGATCTATAATTAATGGAGGTCTTTAGCGCAGGACTATATTTAGAGTGTGAGCTGCAGTGGGAGAGAAACGAGGGAATCGATGGAGGAGAGGAAAGGTTGGATAGACGAATGGAGAGAGGAAGTGGAGCTCACAGTAAGTGTGTGATGCAGCTCTGTGTGATGTGATGTCACAGGTGACTCCTGACTCCTGACCTTTGACCCCTGCATCCATGTTTTCCCGCTGACTTAAAGACAGGTTTGCTGCTGAGACTGGTTTCTAGTCGCTATGGTAACCTGAAGCATTAGCAACACCACAGTCAGGAAAACATCAGACGCTAATGAGACATATTATATTATATTTTCCCTTTCTTTCTTTCTTTCTTTCTTTCTTCCAGCTCCACACAGGTGTGACATTTTCAACTGTTTTTTTTCTGTGGAGTGTGAGACAGGTGTTATATATATACAGTGAGAGGAGAAGAAGAGTAGGAGGAAAAGTGGAGGAGGAGGAGGAAGAGGAGGAAGAGGAGAAGGAAGTACGGGATGAGGAGGGTGAGAAAGAGGAGGGGTGAGAACGGGAAGGAGTATGAGGAGGAGATGAAGTGGAGTAGGAGATGGAGGAAGAGGAGAATGAAAGGAGCTAGAGGAAGATGATGAAGTGGAAGAAGAGGAGAATGAAGAGGAGTAATAGGAGGAGGAAAAGAAGTATATTTCTACATAAACAGGGGAAGCAGTATGTGTTCATGTTTCCTAAAGACTCAGTGTTGCTTTAATCCACTGCTCCAGCGTGACAGCAGGCGTGAGGAAAACAAAAACACTTGCCGAACATTTGACGGAATGTTCCATTGGGATTTGTGTTACGCTGTACTGTCATTGGCTGTGCACCAATTTTCCATCACTGTACCAAGGAAAAACCTAGAATATCCCCCTACACAAACACACACACACACACACATTTCCAGCTTTCTGTATAAGGAGACAGAACCTCAGTGCATGTTAATTGGAACACTGTTCTAGAATGTTCTATTGCACTCCCATAAACCTTTCATTTTATTCGATAATGTTCCTTGATAGACTAGAAAACATTGTTGTTGGAGTTAAAAGAATATTTCCTATTACTAGGATAGCTTTCCTTCATCTCGGAACTACCGACATCATCAGTATCGACACCATCACTACCGACACCATCACCACAGACATAATCACTATTGACACCATCACCACCAACATAATCTCTACCGACACCATCACTACTGACATGATCAGTATCGACACCATCACCACCAACATCATCACTACCGACACCATCACTACTGACATGATCAGTATCGACACCATCACCACCAACATCATCACTACCGACACCATCACCACCAACATAATCACTACCGACACCATCACTACCGACACCTTAACTACCAACGCCATGACCACCAACATGATCACTACCGACACAGTCACAACCAACATCATCACTACCGACACAGTCACAACCAACATTATCACTACTGACACCATCACTACCAACATCATCACTACCGACACCATCACTACTGACACAATCACCACCAACATAATCACTACCGACACCATAACTACCAACACCATGACCACCAACATGATCACTACCAACACCATCACTCCCAACATCACTACCAGCATCATCACTACCGACACAATCACTCCCGACACCATCACTACCAACATCACCACCACGACATCACTACCGACACCATCACCACCGACACCATTGCTACCAACATCATCACCACTGACATCACTACAGACACCATCACTACCAACATCATTAATACCAACACCATAACTACAGACATCATCACTACTGACACCATCACTACCAACATCACCACTAATATCATCACTATCAACATCACCACCGACAGCATCACTACCGACATCATCAGTATCGACACCATCACTACCAGCATCATCACTACCTACACCATCACTACCAACATCATTAATACCAACAGCATAACTACAGACACCATCACTACTTACACCATCACCATCGACACCACCACTACCGACACCGTCACCACCGACACCACAACCACCGACACCAAAGCTGCTGACACAGTCGCTACTGACAGCATCACTACAAACACCACAAGTACCAATAGGCCACCACAGACACTATAACTACAGACACTATAACTAATGACACCAAAGCTACCGACACAGTCGCTACTGACAGCATCCCTACGGACACCATAACTACAGA